>PVHY01017485.1:0-31324 GCA_004024945.1 Uropsilus gracilis
CAAATGCTTGCTTTCCATTAGTAGCGAACTGTCTTAGCAAGCACCTGCGCTGGGAAATCTCTGTCAAGCTCCAGAGCCAAGCAAAGAAGACCATAGGCCTGTGGCTGCTTTGGGAAATCCCATGTGCTGAAAGCACCTTCCTGCCTTTTCATAAACATCCTGAAGGCAGAGCCCCCCGGCTATGACCCCAGCTTGCGCTGTGGTAAATTCCACCACATGGAGCAGGGAGATGGGCAGAGGGAGGTGGGCCATTCTCTAGTCCCTGATGAAGCAAAACATATGCTCATGGTCACTGAGGCTTCACACACAGGCTCAGTCTGCTTCCCAGCAGGGCAGACAGCAGGGCTTCTGCATACTGGTCTTTGTTCTCTTCTGCTACTCCTTTAGTTCTCTAATCTGATATAGAAGAATATGGAAAGAGGGAGGAAGGGAAGGAGTGAGATAATGGGGTCACAGAGAACTAACTCCATATTTCTCCCATCATGCTCCACTACTCATGGTAAAGCTGATCCTAACATCCCCCAGACAGGCCTCACCATGAACCCCCAGGCTTGCAACTGTGTACAGATGGGGCAGCCACTGCTGGAGGACTGATGACAGAGGGAGTAGCAACCACTGATGCTCCTCTTTGAGGGTTCTGCTGCTTTACACAGGTTGGCATTCACTGCATCCCCAGCAGCAGGATCTGCCCCATCATCTCCAATTATCACCTTCATAGGCAGGAAGGTGATTAAAATTTAATGACTGAGTTCAGCTTGTGCCCATCAACAGCACAGCTGTCATTTTCCTGTCAAGAAGAACCAAGCAGGAGACGTTGGGAGGAAAAAAAGCAGAGGATGATTTCTAGGCTTAAGTCTTCATCGGAAGAGGCAGGACAACTAATCAGTCCACATCAAGCAAAGACCAAAAGCAAGTCTGCCTCCTAATTACTGACTTAGTGCCTACAAGTCAGAAGGTGGCTGCTGATAGGCTTAATAGGGAAGGAAATTCTCAGGTCACACTTCCACTTTTAATACGCTCAGTCATGACAGTCTCATCAATACTCCACACGCTCAAACGCTGATGCTTTACACTTTTCTGTTTTCAAATAGGCTACTGGAAAAAGTCATGCCTTCGCATGACTATGATGGATGACAGTGAAGTTAACAATAAACCTGTCTGATTCAAACTCACCCTCTGCAGAATGCCACAGACAATTTCCCAAACTGTCTGGAGCAGTTTCTCCATTAGTATCACAGGAAGGAGGAAAGAGGCACAAGGTCAGTAGCACAGGCTTCAAGGTTAATTAAGAGCAGCACCTACTGCTGGACATCACCGTGTGGACGCATCGGTCACAGCTAACGGACCTGTCTGGAGGCCCCACAGGGGGAATCTACAGGGACTGAGGTGGTTCCTGAGGACAATGTGTGCCTCTAGAAGAAGGCTAGACATGTGGGTGCTAGGCATAACGAGCTAGATGCTAAAAGACAGTGCAGTGACCTTTCACTGGGGATCTTAAGCTATAATTCACACCACTGTTATTATACCATGTGACGGTCACTTTCCCTGTGTGATTAATCACCTAAAAGCATGCTGCACTGAGCCAATCATGTGAACTTCAGGAAGGATGCTAGGGAGTCTGATGACACGAACTCTTTATGCTAAGCTGTCACAGACACAGCTCTCCAGACAGCATTTACCTCCTGGAGCAGCTACCCTCCTGGGGTGTCTCCAGGCATGCCTTGTCATTCGCCCATCCTAAGGTGATGCCAATGGCTAATCAAACGTTTCCTCTGCTTTCTCCTGTTCACCTTCAACCTCTGTCTTCCTCTTTACTTGTCTTCTGTGCCAGTTAACTCTTACAACACCCAGAGACCCGGCCAAGGTGCCCCAACAAGACTCTGGAGCTGGCGGTTTAGCAAGAGCTTCCATACCCTCAAAAAGTCCTCAGAGAGGCCAACACGGCTCCAGTATAAGCACTGTGACAAGTGTCCATGGTGGTTACTCTGATGCACACCCAGAGCTCCCATCAACAGACATCTTGCTCCTATGTCAACAGGCCCAGAAACAAGTGCTGGTGAGGCTGTGGAGTAAAGGAACCTGGGCACAGTGGTGGGGGGATGTAGGTGGGGTCAGTCCTGTGGAAAGTAGTTTCTCAAGATATTAAAAACAGATGTACCAAATGACCCAATAATTCCACTCCTAGGCATTTAGCTAAAGAATGCAAAAAAGCTCCACTAATTCATGGGATACATGCATTTCTGTGTGGACTGTAGCACTGTTTACAACAGCCAAGTTATGGGAACCGCCTAAGTGCCTAAGGATACGGGAGTGGATCAGACCTACACACATAATGGCATACTACTCAGGTACAAAAAAAAAAAAAAAAAAAAAAAAAAAAAAAAAAAAAAAAAAAAAAAAAAAAAAAAAAGATAAAATCCTGCTATTTATGAAAACATGGATGGATGAAACTAGAGTTAAGCAAAATAATTCAGAAGCACAAACAGGGGTGACTTCACTCATAAGTGAAACATAAAAAAAAAAGCAAAGGTGTGGTAAGACATCTATAGAGGGGTGAACCTGTACCCTAGCTCCTATACAGTGTTGTCAACCAATGTTACCCTCAGTAACAACTTTAAAATGATAGGTCAACAAATAAAAACAAGATCCTCTTCCTGGTAGCCAGGAGGGCTGACAGCCTCGATTTGGAAAAGCCCTCTGACCAAGGCCATGTTCCTCTCTGAGGGGTCAACCACCAATGATCAGCAGGAGAGGATAAAGAGGCTGATCTCACTGGTACTTTTCCATAACATCTTGCAAGTAAAATTCCGTATCAGTAGCTTCACTCTAGGACCCAGCTGACAGCACTTGGTACCATGAATGATCCAGAAAAACAAAAGCATGTAGGGTGGAAGTTGGGGCAGGGACTCTCTCTCACAGAGGGCGAAACTCAGAGGGCCCAACACAGGGCAGGACTGCAATTCTTACAGGTTAACGTTGTGGTGGGCGAGACAGTGTATCTCACCACAGGAAGTCATGCATAAGCTGACATGCAGCTGGCAGGCCAGCGCAGGATCTTGGAACTAACTAGCTATTCCTGCATCAGAGGAGGTGGTAGGGGCAGGAGGGAGGGGATGAGTAGCTGAACAATTAATTGCCAATGAAAAACTCTGGGTGAGACCCTCCTTGGTGCCCTCTAAAGAGCCTCCCCAACCCTTAGAGAGAGCACAGAGTAAGATGAACTCCCAAAACTCTAAGCCAGACCTGCTATGTCAGGTTGCAGACATGTTCCTTAAACACAGCAGTGCATCTCTGAAACAAGAATAGAGACTCAGATGTGATTTCTACTTGCTAACCTGCTGGTCACTTGCTATTAAAGTTCCCAGGACACATGGGCATCCACACTCTGCACCCCTACAACACCCCACCCCGGCATCACCATGTGTTGCAGTGACAACCCCTAGTCTGCATACTACAGGGGAGCAGCTCCCCAATCCCAATAAAGGGGAGCAGCCCCCCAACCCCAATAAAGGGGAGCACTCCAGTCTCTAGTCTCAGATCCCCAGGCCCTCTTTAAAGTCCTGGACACTTTGCAAAAGGGGACCTGCATCTGCATTAAATATTGAGAGAAATCTGAAATTCTTGGTGGTACTTTATGTCCTAATTTTGAAACAAAACAAACAAAAAAAAAACCCCAATCAGTTTCAAAGAAAGGTTGGTTCAGTCATGTTAATGTTTTTGGTCACAAGTTTTTTAAATTGTGTTCTTTAGAAACCAGATTATTCAAGTGTGCTACAGAAACTCCATGTTTGCTTGTTTGTTTGTTTTTTTATGAAGCAATTGTTTTATAACAGATATGATCAGAAGTTTAGTTTGTTGGCACATGACTCTTACTATTTTCCAGATAAAGAAACTAACGCACAGGTGTGTGATGTGTCTTGGTCAAGGTCAACGTCTCTTAGGAGGTAGGTCTGAGGCCAGAGCCCCTGTTTGTCTGATGCGAACTCTATCCTCTGAGCCACAAGCCTTCAGTCATCACTATGCTTCTTAGCCTGTTTTTTTTTGTTTTTGTTTTTGTTTTTTTACAAAATGACATTATTCCAACCAGTATATGGCAGCAAAAGCTCTGGGGGTAGGCTAAGAGGCAAAACTAGGCTAAGGTGATCTACGCCATCTCCAGGTGCCTCAACCCCTGCAAAGTCCTCACCCAGTGTCCCCTGATGATGGACAGTCTTGCTCAGGGACAATACTCTAGTCCAGCTGCTCAGAGCACCTTTCCACAGCTGGCCTTGCTCCTTCCCCTCACCCAAGTCTGCTCAGTCCACCCCTCCTCAGAGAGGCCTCTCTGTAACACCCTACCCAAAACAGCACCCCACTTTCTAGCTCCATCATTGGTTTTCTCTATTCTCCTGGTCTTTCTTCCCACCACATAGACTATTACATCATCTATTATTACATCATTTATTGTCTATCTCCCTCCACTAGAATGTCATGTGGGCAGGATCAATGTTACACTGACATCTTCCAGACAGTGCCAGATCCATGCTATCCACTGAATAAATGTGTGTATGCATCTACGTAAGTATGTGTGAATGCACACATATAAATGCATATACATGAGAACTGTTTCTGGAACTACCATTTGATCGAATGATCCCACTACTGGGAATGTACCCCCAAAATACAAAAATACCAATTAAAAGGACACATGTACTCGCATGTTTATTGCAGCACTATTTACAATAACCAGGATATGGAAACAACCCAAATGCCCCAAAACTGATGAATGGCTGAAAACGGTGTGGTGCATGTACACAATGAGATATTATGCATCAACATGTTATTTGCAGCAACATGGATGGAACTAGAAGGAGTCATGTTAGCAGAAATAAGCCAGAAAGAGAAATACCATATGGTTTCACTTATATGAGGGTTATAGGGAAAACAAACAAACAGATAAATTTTAAACTGTCAACAGAACTGAAGCATAAAGCAAGGAGAGGGGTAGGAGGGAAAAATCAGGAGAGGGATGGACACAAGAGATTAAGATGATTCACAGGAAATAAGGTGGTGGGAGAACCTTGGGATAGACAATGATGTAATATAGAGATATGTTTGTATGTATATGTATATACATATATGTGCAATCAATTAAAAATAAAATTATATAAATTAAAAAAAAATAAATTTCCACTAATATTTTTAACAAGAAGTTTCATAAATCTGGTTACTGGTTTGGGAAAGTGCTACAGGTTATCCTAAAGGAGAGAACACTCACACCACACATTTTCAAGACCCTATTTTCTATTTGAAAATGAGTGGAAGGAAAACAAACGCGCTCCAGCGTGTCTCCTACCCAGTCCCAGTCACTGACAAACACAGGCACTTGCTCTGACTGGAGAACTCGTGAAATGTGTCCTTTAGGATATGACCAAGGTTTTGCCTAAATTTTAAAAAAATTCAGGTCTCCCCATCTTGATTTGTTGAGAACTATACAAGCAAGTGCACAATGACACACAGGAGCGCAAACAAATAGGCTGAAACTTGGTGGGTGTAAGTGGTCATTATTGTAAGGTTCCAGCATGCAGCTGTGAACCCAAGGCTACAGTCTCTCATGGGAGAAGTGAAGGAGGAGGCATGCAAAGCCTGAAAGCAAAGGTGTATGCCAGGCAGAGGGCATTACAGGAGCAAAGGACCTGGAGGGGGGGTTTCTAAAGCGACAGGGAAAGAAAGGCAGAAAGTTAAGTAAGACCAGAAAAACAACCATAGAGACACAATGTCACCAGGTGCACTTCTACACTGTCTGGGCCAAAACCCGGGACTTTAACTTGGAGATATATTCAAGGACAGCAACACACCCTCCCCTCATCAAGCGAGAGGAGAGGATGACCAAAGAGGGGATAATGGGCCCCACACCAAAACTGCCAAAGGAAACAGAGGAGATAACCTTCAAAGGCCACTTGCGGAAGCCTGAACTCATGGGTCGGGCACGGGGGCTTGTGCCTGTAAGCTTCAGCCTATGAAGCAGCCGGGGCCAGGGATCGCAGTTCGAGTCCCGCCTGGGGCCCGTAGCGAGACTTAGTTCCAAACAATAGCTGGGCGTGGTGGCGTGCGCCTGTAATCCCGGCTACCTGAGAAGCTGAGGCTGGGAATTGCCTGAGTCTGTAGTACCCTGGGCAACGAGAGCCTGTGGTTCCACGGGCAAATATAGCAAGACCTAGTCTCAAAGCCTGAACTCAGAGAAATTTCTTGACCAACACTGGCAGGAGGCAAGACCCCCAAAGCCCGACACCAGAGACATAAGGAAAAGCAGCAAAGCAATGGTGATGGGATTGGATTGGAGAGGACGGCCTGCAGCAAGAAAACATGGACAAAACACAAACGAATATAACCTGGCCACCCAACGCAAACTTAAGACTGAAAATCTAACAGCAAGGTGCACCTGGACCCAACAACGCAGTCCCTCACCCAAAGAAAAGACACTAACATAGGAAAGAGACTAATGGACTCAGCACAGCTAATAAATAACAAAGAGTGGGGTGTGAGAGAATGGAGGGAGCACCGGAGGGAGGGGGGAAATTATATAACAGAGAGGTTGTAACCCAAAGAACAAAATAAAATTGTTAATAATAAAAAAAAAAGAGTAAAACAGAGAGTCAGCTGGGGGGAGGGAGCAGCGGGGGAGAACCACCCCATGGAGAGCTTTGGATGTCTTGCTTTGAACTCATCCTATTGTAAAGAAGTGCTAAATTAGAAGGAGTTAACAAGGCGCAAAAAGAGCAACTCAATCCAAAACTGCAGGCACATGACAAAAACCACCTCTGCAAGTGGCCATCACCAGGGAGAGGGTCAGCTCTTGGCAGGGTCAGGGGACTTGTATCCCTGCAGCACCAGGAGTTGGGGACTGACCCTCTGGGTCACTGCTGCCCCCAGCTCCCTTCAGTGACACCGAGGAAGGGTGGGTATTCACAGAGGAGCAAATTCTTTTTTTCCTGTCTACTCAAGCTGAAAATTATTTCTCTTGTTTGCACCACAACACACAGCTTGTTCCTGCAGCCACAGGTCTGCTTCTGCAATTCTCTCTGAGATTTTCAGCATATGATGGGCAGGGCCCAGTTTAGCTCCACCCATATCACCCCCGACAGAAAACAGCCTCGGCAAACAGTGGTTACTGAGTTAATTTCTGAATGTCTCAACTCCACAGAAGAGAAGATATTCTCTTTACAAGTCAACTTAGGCCAAAAATAAAAGAACTGAAATATGCAGTCATTCCCGGTATGATGGCTGGTCTTTTGTGTTTGACAGTGAAAAAAAAGCACTTCTGTCATTTTCCTTTTCACTGTTCCGTGTGTATGTGTGTGTGTGCGCATATATGTCTGCATGTCCCTTTGTCATCCATAAAATGCACATCTTTTCCCATTTCATGCTCTCCTCCTGGAAGCCTGAACTGCAGACTGCCTATTGAGTTTTCTGTTTTTCAATGTCTATCATAGCTTGAGTCCCCAAACATCTAGCCTCCTTCCTACAGCTCTTCCATCAGGTGACTGCAAATGGCTTCTGTCCTATAACCATGCCAGGCTAAGCAGATTCATTGTTGATTCAGGCCAAAGGAAAAAAATTCTTGGAGCCTTTACTCTGAGACACTGGGCCACATACCCAGGCCGGCAGATAGGCAGAGAGAAAGAGACTAACCAAGCAAGAGGCCTTGAAGCAACTGCTCTACCTCCTAAGTCCCTTTATACTGTTCAGTGCCCATAGCCACACAATGGGCATATTTTTGCAAATGCAAGGCCCATCTGTGGTTTGGGCTGTGTCTTGTGTGGAAGGCAAAAAAAAAAAAAAAAAAAAAAAAGCCTGATTTTAACCAATTTTTCCTTAAAGCTTCCCTTGCTTTTCCCTAAAGGAAACACCCAGCTCTTCAATTGTTTTGCTTTTCTATCTTTTTTTCATGGATTCTTTTCAACCAGTGCCAAGGGGGTATGGAAACCTTCTTAAAAGGCGAGTTTACTAACAGGATCTTCAGCTTTTCTCAGTCTCCATATAACCCACATCAGCTTGTGATGCCACTGCCTTCACTGCCCTGCGATGCCACACCCACCCTCCCCCAGACCCTGCTCATCTACTTGTTTCAGTGAGCATATCCATGTCCTCACACCGGTACCAGCACAGATCTGGAACACGTGACAACAAATCTGAAGTTGGAGCTGGGATGCCGTCTCTAAGTTACACTGCGGAGAAAAGCAGGTGCTACCCCCACCGATGTGGCCCAGACTGCAGAGCTCAGAATATGGTTTTTGGCTTTCTGCTCAAGGATTTCCAAAAATAAGTTTGCTGCATGTATTATTATAGTTTTCCTTTATATCAATACCTGAATTTTTTTCATCACAGTTTTAGCTAGTTGAAAGGATTTTATTTCCAGCACATCAAAAGTACTGGCATTAGAAACAGCAAGTGTTAGCACTGTTTTATATGTTCCCTGTAGTATCAAATGCAGTAACAATAGAGACCCTTGATCTTCTGTTTACACACTGTGAACAAGCTCATTTCGTAGCTTTCTTTTTTCTCCTGAAAATCATATTCCATTTCATTTTCCTTTCAGTATTTTATCTTGGTAGAACACATTTTTCTGCTTAAATTTCTTTTGCTGCTGTACTATTTTCCTACATCAAAATTACACATCACTTGTAATGTTTCTTTTTAGCTATATGGCTCTATAAGTGTTAAAATGGTTAGGGGTAAAGCTATCATCAGAGTTATCATTCACATACCACCCATGTGACATTAATACATATAATCTTTTATAAGCAGTATCACCCATGAAGTCTGCACCGATCCATGGGTCAGAGGCAGTGTGGCAAGTGTGCACTCACTGTCATGTGCTGCTGGGAAAAGTGCATAGGCAACATCCACTCTGCTTATAGATCGTGCATATGAATGCAGTGGAAGGAGGAGTTCTGTCACAGCTGTGACTCAACTCATTGAACTTGCCCCACGTTAATGATGAAAATGGTATCATCTTCTATATTCAAATATGCATTTGTTAAAATATCAGCTGATGCATCAATAGGTCACTTTCCACTTTACTGAAAGTGAGTAATCGGAATCCATCACTTGCAAAATTACCTGCTAGCCTGGTCCTAGTTATTCACCTTCCTGGTTTCTACAATGTACATGGAAAGGCTTTGCTAAGACTTCACAAAACATTCCTGCCTTCACCTACTACTCTCTGACTTACCGCGCCTGACAACCAACATTCAGAGAGGGCAGAGAAAGAGGAACTGCCTGTCTTCAGCTCCTAAGGCTGTTTGTACCAGAATATCTTCTGCTCAAAGGACCAGCCCAGCCATGGACTACTCAGAGAACGAACTGCTCAGAGAATCTCCTCAATGGGTTTTCCATATATTTTCATCAGATCTTAGAGCTGTGGATTAGTTTATTCTGCTCATGGAAGACGCCAGTCAGCGTAACAGGCAAAATCACTCTTCATTTTCAAGCAATTCACCAAACAAGACATCTTCCTTTTACAAAAGTGGGGCTGACTTCATTTTTTACTTAATTCAAATAAACACATTTTCAGTAATCCTTGTAACAGCAAGCTCCCTCCTGAATTCACTCACGCCAATGCTGACTTGGGTGAAAATGTGTAGTGACATCACAAACCTTTACAGAAGGAAGAATCACTGGCTGGTGGAGTTCTATGGGGCTTTGGTGCCTCCAGGAACAGAAGGCTTGCTGACACCAGCATTTCTGAGCTTGTGCTGTTTGGTGTCTCCTCAGTTTTCACTGGGTCACATCACTACTCTGGAGAGAGGCGTGCCTTACGTCTGTAAGAAAGAAAAGAGAACCAATTGACTTCACAATCTCTGGTTCAGGAAACTCCAGGAAAACAGACTCTGAGGCACTGGAAAGACACTTTTTTGCAGTTGCATCCCACTTGTTTTGCATAAAGCTGTGTGCAATTGCCGCAAGGAGCATATGCCAGCTGGTTAAGTGGGACTTAGCTGGGGTCCAGCCATGATGGTGCACAACCAGGGGAAGATCACACAAATGCCCATGCCTTCTAGACAATTAACTTTTTGTTGCTACCCACAATATAACTGTTGGGAACAAACTAACCAAAGTAACTCGATTTTGTTTAAAACCTCTATTTTGAAACCAGTGTCCTCCCCCTGCCCTCACTGGAAAGCGCTCACCACCGCTAGCTAGTCCAACATGCTTTTTTCTGCCTCCCCTTATTTCTGGTTGTTCCTGACAACTGTCTTGTCCATCTGATGGATGCCAGCATTGACCTTCTGATAGATGATGGATGTCAGCATTATTGGAAACCCATAGTTATGGGAATGTGTCCTGCAGTTATGGCAACGTGTCCCACCTTATGGGGACATGTCCTATAGTTATGAGAATGTATTCTACACTTGCTTGATTGCTTCACAGTAGGGGGTGGTGGTGGTTTTGCCATATAAAACGTTGTAACATAAACTGATCAGGGTCTCTCCTGTCACCTTGGTTTGAGGACTCTGGTGCACCAGCTTCTTGCAATATATACCTATAGCTTTTAACTTCAATTGGAGTTCTTGTGTCTTGTTGAGCGGCCCATGAATCACAATACTTGGTTTTCAAAAACTTAAAATACTGGCAGCCTCCACTTTAGAAAGTTCATTTGCTATTTTGTTTCTATTTAAAACAAAACTCACATTATACCTGTTTTCTTTAAATGAAAGAAATTCAAAGGGAATTTTTTAATGACAAAAGGCAAAAATTGAAATAGCATCAGTGTTGGTTTTGCCATGGCCATCCCTCCTCATGGCAGTGTAACCTGGGGCTGAGAAGTGGCACAGCTGAGAAAGGGTACCAATAAGGAGAAATTGCCTAGAGGATATCATGCGTTGGGGACAAGCAAGGAAGAAGCACTGTGGGTGAAGTCTGGCAAAAAAGTGGCATGGAGAAGAATGACATCACAAGCTGCAGTCCAGAAGGTCAGCACCTCAGGATTTGGTCACCTCAGGGAAGAGGGAAAGTTATGAGAAAAGCAAGTACAGGCCTTGTTTAGAAACTAGAATTTGGACCTTAAAAAATAGAGAATAGCTTGCTGGAAAGTTGGAATCTGTGTATGTTGAAAAGCTTGGAATCTGTGTCTGCTGAAAAGCTTGGGACCTGTGTACCACTGAAGACTAGAGGAAAAGTGGAATCTGCATGCCTTCCAGAGAAGAAGTTGAATATTCCGGAAACTGGACTTTGTGTGAAATACCAGCTTCAGGTCTGGAGTGACAAGAGGATGTCATCTTGGAAGCATTTTAGGGCTTTGAACCTGAACTATAACCGGGGTAAGATAAGTGGGCACTTGTAGATCAGAGATTTTTGCTTTCTCCTTGTTTGTAAATAAGTCTTGCTACTATTTCCCCTCAAGCTTTGTTTGTCTTACAATTGCACATACAGGTGGAAGAACCAAAGAGTGCTGGGTTTAGCGGTGGGCTATCCTCCTTGCTAGTTTTGGTGCCTACTTGCAAGTGGTTTCAGCAGGAGCAGCAGCAGCAAACAAAGCAACCAGAGTGGGCTCTCAAGATTCCTTCCCTGAAGATGACTTCACACAGGCTGTGTTCACACAGACTATCAGTGCTTCATATGGATGTGATTCCAGGTCCCATGTATTACTAGACATGAGTTGGTATGTGGTTGCAGTGCAACCAGGCTGTTCGTGACACCAATTGTAGTGCAAGCATTCCAAATGTGGGCAGGTTCCTTATTGGTTCTAGCAGACTGACAATGAGAGCCCTGGCTTTGAAGGTTTTGCAGGCTTTGATGCTCTTAGGAACCAGGTACATGGGCACACCAGGCAGGGAGGCTGGCTCAAATGTATGACAAGCAGGCCAGCAAGAGGAACAGGGGGGCTGGGAGGCAGGTGGTACCCCCGCTACTGTAGGATCTTTACATCGTCCCTGCTGTTTGCTCTATGCTCGCCTCTCTCCTCACCCCCTGTGCTCTAGCGTCTCTCCCCAGCTGACACCGCCCTTTTATTAAGCCTTTCCTCCCAGGCCCAGGTGAGACCACTCACACTGCGCATGGCCACTGGGCCCAGGTGTATACAATCAGGCAGAAGGCATAATACTAGAAGTGCTGGTCATAGAGGCCAATAGCGGAAGGGTAAAACCCTGAAAGTTCATTTGCCCTACAGTGATTTTTGGTTTCCTCCAGTTTTGTTGGGATAGAATCCACATACCACATCACGCTGATTTGATAGCTTGCATACCACGCAACTAGGCTGCCTCAATGTAACCGCCACCTCAGCTTCCCCTACAACCTCATTATGTCCCCTACTTATCATTTTTTTTTTGTAATGAGAACATTTAAAAACTGGTCTCTTAACCACCATCAAGTATGAAATACAATATAATAACTAAAATCACAATACTTTAGAATCCAGAATTTATTCATCTTCTGATTGGAAGTCTATACTCTAACCAAAATCACCCTGTAAAGTGAACGGGTTAGCAGGGTTTTTCACACCCTTCCACTAGCCTCTAATGACCCTCATGATTGTACACACCTGGGCCCAATGGGCATGTGCAAGAGTGAATGGGCATACCTGGGCCTGGGAGGAGAGGATAAAAGGGCAGCAGTCACCCTGGGGGAAGGGAGAACGCCAGAGAGAGCACCCAGAGAGGAGCATGAGGGTTTGTGGGGAAGTTGGACGGCTTGCTTGCCAGCTTGCCTCCCAGCCCCCACTGCCTTGCCTGCCTGCCTACATGGCTTGTTTAGGGAGAACTAAGGGGGGAACTAAGGGGATGGTACTCAGGGGGGTTCAAGTGGCTATCTCCTTGCTGGCTGTTTTCTATTAAAAACCAAGTGATGATAATACCAAGGGCTCTGACATTCTTCTTTAGCTGCTAGAACTGAAGCTGAACCTACCTGAATTGGGATGGTTGCAAAACACCCCTATATCCTCCAACCACTGGTTACCTCCATGATACTGTTTCTATGACTGACAATGGAAAACTACCAGAATGAGAAGCAGGTCCGAATGAGAAACATTACCAGCACCACCTAATGCTAGGTGCAGGGTCAGGATGACCTGCCCACAACCCACCTCGCCTATCAGGGATTGGACAGTCACATGGTTTCTGCATAGCAACCAGCTTCCACTTATCAGGGAACATGATAAAACTCACATGTGTGAGGTGCTATCACCTTATGGTTTTGATTTGCATGGTAGGTTACTTTTGGGGTCCCAGAATGCTCAAAAAATTTTTCATAAAACAATAGTAAGCATAAACATTTCTTCTCTTTACTGCATTTCAGTTCACAGGCTTCCCAGGAATCCTCAGCCTCTGGATAGCAAGAGAAAGGGTGGAGTTTGTAAGGTACTGGCCACAAAATTCTGTCTTTCTAATCAAGCTAACTATCTTGGAGAATGAAAAGCATTCACCTCTCTGCATTACATATACTGTAAAATACTGTAACTAATACATTGTACATGTAAAGGAAGAGTGAGAGAAATGCATAAATTTAGAGTAGGCATTACAATTCATCATTACAGGCCACTCAAAGGATGTGGTGGCTTGAAACACAAGGCCCTGACATTTCTACAACAAAAACTGTGGAATGGTGGTTAATTAGAAAAGCAGTTAGTCCTAGGGATACAATAATGGCAATTTTGAGTCCTTTAATAAAGGAAGCTGTCAAGCAGATTCAGCTAATGATTTATAGAGAGAAAGAAACTACTTTGGTGGAGTTTTTTCTCTTCTCATCACATATTATTTCAATTCAAGTGGAACATTTGATTTTGAGAGGAAAAAAGATCAATTTGGCAATAAGCCACACCATCACAAAAGCAAGTCCAGGATCCTGGCAGTCAGTTTTGTCACAGGGGCACATCAACACAAGAGTCGGCAGACATGGCATGAAAACACACTCGCTAAAATCAGAGTGTGTGGTTCTTGCAAAGGGCATCAGTAAATGCCAAGGGACTCTTATCTGAAAGATAAGCCATTCCACTAATAAGTTAAAAATGACTCCCAGCACCTGTTGTTCTATATACTTGAATAATGTCACTTTGTGTTCAAAATCGTGGGGAATAACTGCAAGTTCAGTAAAATACTATTTCAGGAAACTGGTTTCACAAAAACAGCAAGTGTGCTCACCCACTTCTCCCTTTGTTCCACACACAATATAACCCCAGCCTCCTTGGTCTGAGCCTCCACTGTGGGCTCTTCCAAGCTGTTGCTTATTCTAAGTCCAGCAGCGCTTGTGGGCGAGTCATAGGGGCCCTTCATAGAGATGAAGGGACACCACCAGTCTGTCCTGGGATCAGACCTGCAAGGGGAACAAAGGCTCTCCCCTGAGCCTCTGCAGCAGCACCTAATTACCACCCCAAAGAGGATTCCTTAGTGTTTGAGGTGTGCTCAATTAGATTTCAGAATATCAAAAGGAATTGCCAGACACAAAGCCACATGAGCTAGGTGTGGGGATACCCTCACTTGGTGCTTGGGACATTGCTGAATTTTCTAAGAAATGGATAAGAAAGAAGAACCAGAAACCTGGAGCTCAGAAAATGCAGATGAATGAACCTGACTGAATAACGGTGCATGCCAGAGCAGCTGACACAGAAGCGACTTTGAAACCCTAGAAAAAAGATCTTCAGACTAGGTACCAATACAGGCTCAGGAAACAGTATAGATTTAATTAATTAACCAGGTTGTTCAAAACAGGATCTTCTATTGGAAGGGGGTGTGCTCGCAGCATATTTACGTATGTCATTTTGAAAAGACATTCATCAAACTCATCAAATCTCTGCCATAACAGGAAGAAAACATGAAGTAGGTAAAAGCCTGGTGAGGGTCTGGTAGAGAGGCAAGATCAGTGATAAACAAGTCCATCTTGAGCAGAAGCCTCTGGCGTGTGGCTTGTGGGTCTGTGTGGGTGAGCCAACAGAGCTGGGGGGGTGAAACCAGGGCTGCAAGGCAAGGCTGAAGCCAAAGACTGTTAAAGGTGGTACCCCATGGGGGAGGTCACAGGTGAAGAGAAACAGCAGGAGATGAGATATGCCCCAAGAGGAAGAAAGAATTGGTGGGGGTAGAGACTTAAAGAGATGTAAGGAACTGCAGAATCAGCACACAGTTTTCCGGTGTCCTGAGATTCAGCCACCCCAGGATTCAGCCACCCTGGGATTTGGCTATCCCCGGAAGGCAGTCATTCTTGGGGAGAGAAGAAAAATGCTAGTCATTACAGGCCCCGCCATGACAATCATTCAGACTCACTGCAGTCCTTCCAGAAACAAGGAGAGGGGAGAGCTGCTGAAGATGCCACCATGACCTTTTGTTTGGGATATTTGTTCCAGGCACACAGGAAGGAAATAGTAAACATACTCATTTTCTGTGTCTGGATCTTAGACAAAGGTCCTCTAACACTTTCAAGGGTTTCCACAGCCCAGAGCATACCCCGGAAAAGGTGATTACTTACCACACACAGAAGGGGCAAGAACCATGGAAGACCCTCAGAAAGGAAACCCTCATACTACCTAGGGTTTTTAGCAAAGGTTTTCTGATCACTAGTGGTTTTCAATGGTGGGAAGAGGGATGGCAGGAGCTGGGGGTTCATGTAACCTGCTTTGGGGAAAGTTAATTTTCAAGTCCTTGATCTGAAACTCAAGAGGATATAAATTCCAGTTTCCAGTTTTCCATCCATGCACTCCTAGGCCTCACATAAACCCCTCTAAACCAATTCACAAATCACTTAATAAATCTAATTGAATCTTTAAAATTAACTCAGTTGGATTTTTATTATTGAAGATAGTTATTACTGTCTTGGGGACAATTTGAAAAATTTTAACAAGAAAGTTTACTGTTAAAAACTGAGATGAGGAAAAGAAATAAGTAAAGATTGAAATAAAACCAACACTGAGAATGAAAAAGATAATATAGATCAGGGGAGTAAGTAAAAGGAGACATAGGTCATATAAAAACTGTTACATCGTGAGCTGCAGACTACAAATTTCATAATAAATGTATTTCCCTGTGGAAAGTCTCAAAACTATCACTCTATGTGACTGAATCCTAAGCAGCTGAGCTAACAAATTTAATCTCCCTGAGTTATGGAGTGGGAGATGGAACGTTCTACTGACCCCACTTGGACCACTTAGGAGGAAAGCTTAGTTTTATATCATCACAAAAAACAGTTTGTTATGTAAGCTTTTTTTCTTACATGGAAATCCAGAGGAATAAATATGTCTTTTCCCTTTCCCTCTCTCTAGATAGATGGACAAATGGGTGGGTAGACACACACACAGACACACACACACACAAACACAAGAAAACACACAGACCTGTCCCATCACTGCCTTAGTGAAGAACCTAACAGTCAGACCTTCCACAAGCAAAGTTACATCTTATCCTTTCATGGGGCTGTGCGGGATAAGGAGAGAGAGTTCCGGATTCCCCCTCAGGCCCCAATAAACCAGGAAAGCACATGCACAAGTGGGTGCCTGAGGAGGCTGCCAGGCAGAGCCTGACAGCGCCTCACCCCTCCTGGAGACACTCTAGGTATTAGGTGATTAGGAAGTATTAGATCTAATAAGTTAGGAAGTACACCTATTATTAAATAAATAAGACAGTTACTAAATAAAATAAATTACTCCCTTGGGCTGCCTTAATCCCTCCCATTATGTGTCACACAGGAATTGAATATGGTATAGCCCACGAACCCCTGGAACATGACTTCTCTAGGGAGCATCCCCGAACACTTCCATGAAATGGCAGTTATTTTGGTGGCAGGCTTCCAGCTGAGCCCTGGGGTGGTCACCAGAGGAGGGACCCAGGCAAATACTGTTTGCATTAAAAATTTTTTTTATTAACTTTTTTTTTGTTGTTGTTCACATATTCATGCATCTAAGTATATCTATTACATCATTGCATTCCCCAGGGTTCTCCCTCCACCCCATCATCCATGAGTCCTCCTATTGATCTTCTTGTACTCCTCCCTTCCTCAATTTCTTCCTCCCTCCACCCCTGCCTGCCCCTGCTCCGTTGTCAGCTTTTTTTGGGTCTTTTTGTTATTCCTATGTGCCATTGTTGCAGAGTGACCCATTCCAGACATAAACCATAGTCTTGTTCTAATTGAAATGAGCCTTAATTAGCCAGCCAGCAACTGCCTCTTTGCCCAGCATGACATCAGGGAAGAGAGAGAAGACCCATCCCTTGGAAACCAGTGGTATTATAGTTACAGATCAGAAGCACATTCTCATCAACAGACAGTTAAAATTTCTGGAGGTAGGTGCGATTTCCAGAAATGGGTACAGAAACAAAGACTATAATTTAGGTAACCTAACTTGTTATTATTTGCTTTACACTACAAAGGCAAGGAATGCAGCTAGTGGTTATTTACATTTTTCAGTTTCCTGGGTTTTATGATTTTATAAGCTTAGGAAAGGACCTTAGGATTCTTTTCACATACATATGTTAAGTCACTGAAATCTGGTGGCTGAGTGGGAAAGGGTCTGGCCTTATTTGCTCTTGGCCCCTATCCCTTCCAGGAGCATCCGTTTCATCCTGCCACACTATCACACTGTCACAAGTCCCTATCACTTCCACAATCATTTGTTACACCTTCTATAGGTGAGACCATATGTTTTCTTTTTCTTTCTGACTTATTTCTGCTAATATGATTCCCTCTAGGTCCATCCATTTTATCACATGTTTTATATTGTCAGTTTTGATTGCAGCATAGTATTCCACCGTGTAAATATACCACATCTTTTCAACCATTCCTTGGCTTTGGTGCATTTGGGTTGTTTCCATATCTTTGCAATTGTGAGTAGTGCTGTGATAAACATCCGAGTACAGGTGTCTTTTTGAATTAGTGTTTTGGTGTCCTTTGGGTAGGTTCCCAGAAGTGGGATTGCTGGGTGAAAGGGTGGCAAGGAAGAAAGGAAGAACGGGATTCAGACCTAGTAGAATTAAAAGAGAAGTTTATTTCTGCGAGCTCGGGTGAACCTCAGGGACCCAGAGGGCAAGTGTCTGTGAAACCCGGCCACGTGGTGGAAGTGGAGGTCTTTTATAAGGGAGTTCTTTGTTTCTGAGTGGGAACCAAAAGGGCTCACTAACCAGGAACCAACAACTCGGGCAAGGGTATTAGCATTTTTGATGGGAGCCGGGACTCACTTAGTATCTTAATGGGTAGGTCTGGGGCCAGGCTAAGCTTTCACTGGGTCAAATAGCAGTTGAACAAAGAAGAAATAGAAGCTTTACCCAAACCAGTCACAAACAGGGAAATTGAAGCTGTCATCAGAACTCTCCCTGAAAACTAGGGCCCAGAATGCTATTTGCATTTTACTGAGATAAAACACACACTAATGGGCAGGAGTGGGGTTAAACCTGTGAGGTACTGACTTGCAAGAGGGAGACCCAGGCTCCTGCTCCATGACTAGCATTACACCTGCCCCAAGGCATAAGTTTCTAAATGTGCAAAAGCGAGAATATGATAAAATTATTTCTATGAAGCTTCTAAGCTCTATGATGAGGTAGTTCTTGTCAGTGAATTTAATCAAATGCTGTAGATGCATCAGGAAAGACAGAAACAATGCTCACAACTAACTTTCAAGGACTTCTTACTAGGTACTAGGCATTGAACTAAACTCTTTACAAACCATGAACCATTTAAGACTTAAAACAGCTATTTAGAGCAGCCCAGTTCTCACATTCCTTTTTAGAAATAGGGGGAAATGAATTTTAAGAACTTGCCAATTCCACACATAGCTGTAGGAAGAAGTGGCTATTCAAACAGGATGTGAAGGCAAAGGCCTCAGAGACAACTGAGGGGCAAAAGGTTTCTGGAAGTGTGAGGGAGGCACCAGGCTTCATGCCTTCAGGAACAATTTGAGAAGTTTTAAAACAAAATTTACTGTTAAAAACTGAGATGAGGGAGACACCTGTATCCAAATGCTTATAGCAGCACTATTTATAATGGCTGGGATATGGAAGCAACCCAAATGCCCCAAAATAGATGAATGGTACAAAAAACTGTGGTCTATGTACACAATGGAACAGCATACACCAATCAAAAAGGACAAACATGGATGAAGCTAGAAGGAATCATTTTGGCAGAAATAAGTCAGAAAAAAAAGAGAAATTCTATATGGTCGCATTTATATGAGGGATAAAGGAAAAACAAACAAACAGACAAGACAAATTTAAAACTAACTCTCAGCAAAATTGAAGTATGGAGTATGAGGGGAGTGGGGAGGAAAGTGAGAGTGGGAGGGACACAGAAGACTAAGGCATGGTTCACAGGTGAAAAGGTGGTGGGAGAACCCTCGGGTAGATAACAATGTAAAATAAAACAAATAAAATTTGATTAATTAATTAAAATTAAAAAATGTGAAATGAGGGAAAGAAATGAAGAAAAGATTGAGATAATTCAAACACTGAGAATGAAAAAGATAATATAGATCAGAGGAGGAAGAAAAAGGAGACATTGGTTAGGGTCTGCAATTCCTGAAAGACCAACCAAAGACTACGAGTTGCATAAGCAAGCTTTATTTTGCAAGGTCCAAGGATACTAGCCAGCTAGGGCCTCCTCCTAGAGCGAGAGAACAACCTCATTCTGTCTTTTCGCCCTCTTCTTATACTCTTTTTGCAGGAATTCATGTCCCTCTTGACCATGGGTCCAGTTTTTGACCATGGGTCCCAGGTGATCTGATCACAGGTTATCCTATTTTTCTTAATCTATTTCCTGATAGCCTTGGGGAGGTACAGACAGCTTATGCCATGGGCACCCCTTACTCACCTAGTAACCATTACTTTGAGAATTTGTTAAGCCCCCAGGACCCTACAATAGGTAATATAAAAACTGTTACATTATGAGCTGAAGACTACAACTTCATGCCACTCCAGGGCCAAGACCCTGCATGGAGCTTCTCATCTCCGAACAGGGTACAGCCCTCACGCCCCTGCTCCTGGCACCCCCAGCCCTGGATGGTAATCTTCCTAAACTCCAGGCTGCAGGTGCCTTTCCTGGGTGTATACTTGCTAGAGGAACCCACAGAACTCTGCTCCTTCAAGCAGCACAGGGACTAACTGCTGGGGTGGGGGATGGGAGCACTGATCAGGGACCTGCAGGCATGAGGGTGGGGCCAGGCTGATGTTGCAGGTTGGTGCAGCACAAAAAAGGAAGCCTCTGTAGACCCTCCAACCAGAAGCAGCATCATAAAAGCTGTTTGATAAATTGTTCCACCAGCAGCAAAGCCTACACTGACCAGAGGGAGGGGACAGAGAAAACCCTGCCAAGGAAGCTTCCAGATTGAGGCTGTGGGCAGCCTGACCAGGTACAGAAAATGAAGCAAAGAGAACAAGGTGAGCTTGGCATCCCTCTCCCAGCATTGTGATACCTGGAACTTCAACAGGACCCCTATCACCACAGCTTGTCCCAAATTGTTTGAGCTTTTCCACATGGATGATGTTTTCAAACAACCTACTTTTCTAACTATATCTGCGGGCTGAAAGGCAAGGCTGAAGCCAAAGTCTGCGATAGGTGGTGCCCATTGGAAGTGGGTACAGGTAAGGAGGAAGTGCATCAGACAAGACATGCCTTGAGGGCAAGAAAGGAGCAGATGAGGATGAGGATATAAGAAGGTGGAGATGTGGCACAAAAAGGGAGGAAGCGTTATTTTTGGGCTTTGGTCCAAGAAGCATCGTTTTTTTCAGGCTTTCAGCCTCTAAGGGAGGTCATTCTAGACATCGGCCACCCCTGGAATTTGGTCACGGCCAGAAAAGAGGAGAAAGCTCCTAGATACTCAAATAGGCCTTTTACATGGAAACTTGGAATCTGTGGGTCTCCCAGAGAAGGGAGAGGGGAGATACCATTAGGTCTTTTGTTCAGGATATGGGAGCCGCCATCTTATAAGTCTTTGTCTGGAACTCTTGTTTTAGGTCTGGAGGGGTGAGAAGACAACATCTTGGAAGCAGGGCCTTTTGTTTAGGACTGAAAACAGAATAATAACTGGACTAAGTAACGGGCCACTTGAAGCCAGTGACTCTGTTTCTCCTTGTCTGTTATGTAAATCTTATTGTTTTTTCTTGAACCTGAGTGGTCTTGCCATTGTGTGTGTGGGTGGAAGAACCTAGGTAGTGACCAAGTTTAGATATTGGCCACTATCCTTATTAAGTTTTAGTGCTCTTTTCTGTCTGATAGCGAAACTAAAAAGCCTTCCTAGCTACAAAAGAAACTTTGAAAAAAGAAAAAACTATCAAGTTGGTAGCTCACTGGTGATGAATGTCTTTAAATAATCCATTTCTCTAACGTCTGACTATTCCAATATCAGATCACATTCCATCTCTATATTTGACATATTCTGGGTAAACGCTTTGTTACAATCAAGTCAGAAGTCAGTTCCCAGTTCTACACTTGTGTTTAACCCCTGCAAGAGAACTTCATCTTTAATTTGAGAACAACTCAGCACATAAGACATACCACCTTACTCCCTAGCCTGCTTACTCCAAGAAGAGAGTTAACAGTGTTTTCTCAGAGTTCAGAACACAGACTTCTCTTGGATGTCACAGTGGATCAATATATGTTACTTTGGTTCAGTGAGTTTCATTTCAATTCTTTCTCTGCTGGTGTCTAGTTTTACAATAGGATTAATGATCAAACTTGCCTTGGTCTCCCTACCACTGCCTTGAAAATTTGCTGTACTAGATTTATTCACCTACTATAAATGCAAAGTAGAGATGCAATTTTCAGTCTAAATGTTGCCCTTAAAATCCACAGATATATATCAATTTCTTGGATGTTATACACAGGAATGTTCTATGGAGATAACCATTAACCTTTAAAAATATTGTCAGTGAAAAGTATCAAGAACATTACAGGTTAAACCCTTAGTTAAGAGCCTTAGAATGGCAAAGGCTGTCCTCATGCTTGATAGTCTTCTCTGGATTTTATCTCACAACAAACACCTGTATGATCATGAAATTGTTTCTTAGGGAGCAGGAAATATTAATGAAAATTTCAAGAATAAAGTAATTCATAAGGCGAATGCCATAAATAAATTATTTTCACATTGTTCGAACAACTGACCATGGACTTCCCCCGTTGGACTCTGGTCAGTCACTGACCTTGGTCTCCTCCACCTTCATCACAGGAGCCTGTGGAGCCCTACTGCCAGCCCTGGGGAGCAATACTAACAAGCCCATTCCTGCTGCTAGAAGCACAGGTTTCCACAGCAGCTCTTCTCTTTACATCCAGTTTCCTGTATCAGCTGTCTGCTTGCAGACTATCTCATTCCATAGGCGCATGCACACAGGTCACCTAGAAAACTGAGTCCTCTTGGACTTGGCTGATCCTACTGAAATAGGGTCAAAAGGGGCAGACCAACAAGCTACAGGAAAAAAGGCTCAGGTACTTAAAAAATGCGACATCTGCCACCTAGTTTCCCTCAGGTTTATACCACCCTCTTGTAGCAGTTGCCAGTCAAAGGCAATGTAACAATAGGGTTTATTTACAAGGAAAATTGACCAGGAAAACAGAAAGTCCTTAAAGCTACAAGTGGCCAGTTATCTTACCCCAGACACCATTTTCAGTCCCAAAGATCCCAAAGACACATGTTCCATGATGGTGCCCCTTTGACCTTCCAAACCTAAAGCAGGCACTCTGCAAAGTCCAGTTTTTCCCCAGAGTCTCTACTTGTTTCTTCTCTCTCCAGTGTTGAGCTGCTCCATTTCTCTAAGGCTTTTCAAACCTTTTCAACAAATGCTGATCCCAAATCAGCTTTCCAAATCCCTGGCCATCTCCAGGTGTCAGCTTTCCATGCCACCTTGATTCAATGCCACACTCTCCACAAAAGCTACTTTTCTGCTGGCTGCTCTCCCACCATGACTCCTCGCCACCACCAGCTCACTCTTCCAGGGGCTTTCGCCCAGCCTGGTCACTCAGGCTACCAGTCGCCATTCTTGTGTCTCTCCCTTCCCCAAAAGTCTCTCTCTCTAGTCTCTGCCTACTCTCTGCTCCTCCCTTTAAATATATATATATATATATTTTTTTTTCTTTTCTTCTCCCCTTCTGAAAAGCAGAAGGTCCAATTTCTCTATATACACCCTCCTAGTGATTCATTTTCTCTTTCCCACCCAGAATTTGCAACAAAGTGAATAAAGGAAGCAGCTTATCCAGTTTAGGTGATCTTTTACCTCCTGTTTTTCAGTCACAGCTAACGGAAATGCCTAAAATTTATGAACAAATACACTGCCCATGTTGGGGTCATAGGGAGCCCCCCAAGGTCCCAACCTACTGGAGGCCCACTGAGGGGGGCTTGCCTGGAGGCAGCACGGACCCTGGCCTGAGTGGCCTCCCTCTGGTGCTGGGAGGGGGCTGAGGCTGCACCCTCCCGAGCAAGGGGTGACTCTATCTGGGCCAGGGGTTGGGATGGGCCAAGAGCAGGGGCCACAGGCACTGGGAGAGAGGCCAGGAGGGTGGTGGGAGCGCAGCTCCCTGTGCTGGAAACAAGGCCGGGCCTCCTGGGATTCAAGGCAGCCAAGGGTGCAGCAGCAAGTGAAGGGCCTCCTTTGCTGTTTGTGGGGTGGCGGGGAGCATGTGGCAAAGGCCTCTAGTCCCAGAGAGCAGGGAGTACTTGTCCATGTGGGGGCACAACCTCTCCTCTCCTCTCCTCGGTGGATGGCTGTGTGCAGCATCAGGTCTGGGGCATGACAGCCACACCCCAACCTATCTGCTGAGTGTGAAGAACAGACCCGGCCACCCCCACTGGAAAGCCAAGCTCTTGGGGTGCTCTTGGTTTCCAGGGTGCTTGTCCGTGCAGCCAGAAGGCAGGGTTTCGGCTCAGCCTGGCCAGGCTGCAGGTGGCAGTCCCGTCGCAAGGAGCAGCAGACAGACATCATTGTTTTTATTCAATTACCCCCTTGCACCTCCCCAAGCTGCTGCAGGTGCCTGTGGAAAGGGGCAATGCTACTGCCTCCCCATGCTTCTGTGGGAGCTGTTGAAGGTGGGGTCACACCAATTCCGCTGCCTACACCCCCTATGCTGCTGAGGGCACCTGTGAAAGGAGTGGTCAGGGTCAACGCCACCTCCCCACCCCGTGTTGCCCCTAGCGCCCATGGAAGGGAGAGGGGGTCATAGCCAATGCCATCGACCCCCATGCTGTCCAGGGCGATCATGGCCAATGCCACTGCCCACCATGCTGTCCTGGGTGCCCGTGGAAGGGGAGTCACGGCCAATGCCGCTGTTCCTCATGCTGTCCCAGGTGTCCATCAAAGCAGGGGTCAAGGCCAATTCTGCTTCCTGCCCCCCGTGCTGCTGCAGGCCCCCATGGAAGGGACAGTCATGGCCAATGCCACTGCGCCTGGCCTGGTCACTGCTTGACCTGGACAAGCAGCACCTTGGCAGCCAGGGTCCACTTGGCAGCCTTCTCTTTGATCTTGAGGGTGAAGGTCCGGACGTAAGTTGGGCCGCAGAGGGACGTCTTAGACACAGGGCACTCGCAGATGTTTCTGGTGTTCACAAGGTCCACAGGAACAGCCTTGATGTGTGACTGGTGTCAGCTGCCGCAGACACGCTTCAGTGATGACTCCCATCTGCAGGTCCCCGCTAGCGCTTGTGGGGAAAGCCCGGCTCGGGGGGAGGGCAGGTGGTCACATCCTTGGTTGGCCCTGTCCTCACCACCAGCCCCAGAAACAGCCTGGCCATGACCCCAGCTTGCAGCTGCGGCTGTAGTGCTCGATGTGGAGCCACAGGTCCGGGACATGGGCCCCAGCCTAGCTCAGGCCTGTGCCTGCGCCCTCCCAACCCATCTGGAGGTACCACCCGGGCCGGCCTGGGCCCTATGCCCACTGTAGAGGCTGTCTGTGCCCTTAGTGGCTCCACAGCCCAAACTGCTGCTGCGATGCCTGCTCGTGGGCCAGGCCCTGCTGTCCCCTGCCTGTACTCAGAATAATCCGAGACCGGTCTCGTTCTGCTTGTCTTCCTGAAGGGGTCAGGTCTACTGCCGGTCAGGGGGCCACCCTCTCTGGCAATTCCCGCCTGCCACATTGCACTTGGGGCAGTGCCCGTGGATCCAGCGAGGCAGAGGGGAGGGAGTGAGGGCCCTGCTCACCATCCTACTCACTCGAGGCCTCAGCTCCTTGCCTGGGCCTGGAGGGGTAGCAGCAGCTGTAGGAGAGCAGCGCAGCCCAGACACCGCTCGCAGTCGCCCTTGCCAGGGCCATGTCTGCCTGGGCTCCTGTTGTGTCCCAAGGCAGCCTCCTCTGTGCATGGCCAGCCCCTGCTCCCTCTTTCTGACGGGGGGGGGGGTTCCACCACTTCTGGCCCTGGCTGCAGGTACAGCCTGCCCGGACCAGGAGCTGGTCTTTACTTGTAAGGGCCAGTTTCTGGAAGCTTCTGTGCCTCAGCTCCTCACCTTCCAAGAAGAGCCTGGAAATGCAAGGGTGCTGCCATGGCCTCCTGGCTCATCTTGGTCACTTCCATGACCAGACACATCTTGTCCAGGGGCCACATGTTCTTCCGGGCCATGGGCTGCACAATGGCAGTCAGGAGGGACTGGGGTTGAAGCAGCCGGCCAGCCACACAGTGGTGGGCAGGGCGACGTCCATGAGCCAGGCTTCCAGCTCCTGGCGGGCAGTGAGGTCGCTGAGCCTAAGAGGTGACCCCACCCAGATGGCACTCCACTGCTTGGGGCAGCTCCATGTGTAGGGACTAGGCTGGCAGGGTCAGGAGGCAGAGGCTGCCCTCGTACAGCACTAGGGAGCCCCAGAGAGATGGGGCTTGGTCTAGGGGTCTCCCTGAGCTCATGCGTGTTCCCTCAGTGCAGACAGAGGCTGAGCCAGTGGAACTAGTGACTCGGTCGTAGGCACCATGCCCTTCCCTGTCACAGCCCTGCTTGGGTTTTGGAGGAATGTGGGCCTGATACAGGGCAGTGACACAGTTGAGAATTGTACTAGTGACAAATTATCCTGGTGGGCAGAGTCTGAGAGAAAGACCCTGCATGAGAGAAAATGGGAAGCGGGAAGAGAGGGCATATAAAAAGAGGGAGAGAAAAAAAAAAGAAAGCAAGACAAGAATGGCAGACTGATAGAAAAGGCCCACGTGGCCTGGCTAAGGGAAGCCCCCTGGAAGAATGAGCTGGTGGTGGTAAGGAGACACATGGCGGGAGAGTGGCCAGCAGAGAATGTAGTGGGTGTGGATGCCAGAATGGCAGGCTGGGGGTGACCAGGGGCTGCTGAGGGCAGGCCTGGAGAATTTGGCCAGACACTGCTGAAGGCGGGCCTGGTAAAGGAGTACATGGAGCTGCAATAAGGCGGCAGATTTGGAAATCTGATTTGTGCATCAGCAATTGTGGAAGCCGTTTGAAGAGCCTTGGAGAAGCAGAGTAGCTCGGAATGCTGGAGAGAGCAGAAGCAAAGAGAAGGTAGCAGAGAAAGACTGGACTTCGCAGTGTGCCTGCCTCAGCTTTGGAGGGGCAAAGGGACATCATGGACATGTGTCTTTGGGAACTTTGGAACTGAGAATGGTGACTGGGGTAAGATAACTGGCCACTTGTGGCATTAAGGACTTTTCGTTTTCCTGGTTAATTTCCCTTGTTAATAAAATCCTGTTGTAGACTGCTTTGTGACTTTGGCAACTGTTGTGTGTGACGGTGATATGGACCTATATGGCTTGTTGGTTAGAGGCTTCTGCCCCCTTTTGCCCCAATTTCGGGGCCACTGCCCCCCAGCTCCAGGGTGCTGTACTCACCTTGATGTGGAGTAGCAGGTCAGGGTACCAGGCTGCCAGGCCATTGTGGAGGGGCAGGTGCTAGGCACGGTGCCTTAGAACAGGGCAGCCGACGGAGCCTTGATGTCTGTGGGGATGGTCAGCTCCCCCTGTGAGGCCTGCAGACAGGGTGCTGTACCCGACCAGCAGCTGCCCGCACATCAGGTCATCTGCGCTTGGTGGGGCACCCCCAGAGTCTGGAGTGGTGGAGAGATGGGGGTGCGAGTGCAGTGTGTCAGCAGCCCTGCCAGGTTGGGCAGGAGGAAGGCCACCCCCTCCCATGCAGCTGGGAGAGGGACAGAGAGGCCACCAGGGCCCCTCCCAGCTTTACACCTTCAGCCCCAGGCTCAGCTCCCTGAGCGAGCGGTGCATCTCGTTGTGAGGATGTTCATGTGCTTATACTCCTGGAAGCCAACACCTCATAGGGGTCTTCTTGGTCGCTTTGGCCATGACCTCAGCCATGTTGAAGGCTGCAGGGGTCTTGTCCAGGACCTTGTCCAGCAAGGCCTTCACCTGCAGTCCATGCACAGAGCCCATCATCATCCAGTCCCCTCCAGCCCCTCTCCCTGGGGCCACTGTGCCTGCCCCAGCACAGGCCACAGCACAGGGAAGCGGGGTGGGAGGGTCTGTTGAGGTTTTTGGGCTATGGCCCTGGGACTTCAGGTCACTGGCCTGCCATCCTACTGCACACAGGGACCTGGTGCCTGTGAGCCAGCTGCAGTTCCCAGGGTTTCAGGCCCCAGGCCTGGGGAAGTGCCAGTTGCTGCCACCCTTGCCCTGTGAGGGCCACTCCCAGGGCACACCCGAGGACCCTACCCGCACCTGAGTCAGTCTCCTTGGGCTGCATCTCCAGGACCAAGTGAACGAGCTTCTTTGAGGTCATGGTCAGAAAGCCCAACTCGGCGTTGGGGTGCAGTCTGTACAGGCAGGGGCTCTTAGGCAGCAGTTTCTCGATGATGTAGCCCTGCAGAGCAGGTGGTGAGCCGCTGTTGGCACGGTAGGCCATGGAGGCCAGGGCCCCATCCTGCTCACTTAGCCTCTTACCAGAACCTTTCACCCACATCCCACCTAGTTCCAAACCCCTCTAGTGCCTGCTTGCTTCGGGGCCCCCTCTGTACCCACCTTGATTGAGGAGGTGTCCACACCTTTTCCCAAGGCTGCGTCTCTGCCCGCTGCACCCACCCTGTCTGCCTGTGCCAGATTTGAGAACCAAGCTGCCCTGGCTGCTGTCTACCATCCACAGGAGAGCCACTCACCTTGTAGTCCAGGTTGGGCGGGGGGATCAGAAAGCCTGGAGCCAGTAGCGTCTCCCCCTCTAGCATCTCAGCCTGGATTTACTCCCCCAGGAAGGTCCCGCACCACCAGTGGTCCTAGTCATCTGGGATGTGGCCGCTGTCTATGATCTCACCAAAGAGGTAGCTCAGGTCATCCCAGGGCACCTGCAAGGGACAGGGTGCTGGCTGTCACTGGAGGCACTGGGGCTGGCGGTCAGCTGCTGGGGGCTACCTGCAGACCCGGTCTCCCTGTCCTCTGCCTCATGCCCAGGCCTGTGGTCACAGGCCTGTGGTGTCTGACCTGGAGCTGTGCAGCTGACCAACCCTGCCTGCAGGCTTCTCCCACCCTGATCGATGCCTACTGGACAGTGTTGGCCATTCCCCACCACCTGCCCTGCTACGGCTCCCTCATGCCCTGCACTCAGGCACTCTGGGACCACAGCACTGTCCTTGCAGCCTAAACAGCTCCAGCGGAGTCAGTGCTGGCCATGATGGCTGGGATGTGGGCTCCTGCTCCCCAGGAGTGACCGGGCCCCCTGCCTGGGCCAGCAGCACTGCTCCTGGAGGCTCGGCTGTGGACTTGGGAGCCATGTGTGGTGCTGCTGAAGCTCCCGTGAGCCAGCCTCCCTCTGAAGCCACAGCCTCCACTGGGGCCAGAGGCTTGGGTTGCCAGCTGCCACCAGGGGGATGTTCTGCAACCAGACAGGGTTCAATGCAGGCCTGCCAGCCTCCCTTGATACCCTCCCTCCACTCTGCCCCCACTGCCCAGCCCTTGAAACCCCACCCAGCTGTCCCTCCTCTGAGAGGCTGAACCAAAGGAAGGCCCTAAAGCTGAGATCCCCACACTGGGGCCTGGTGAGCCTGGGGACAGGGCTGGTGCCTGCTGTGTGATCTGGGGAGTCAGTAGGGTAGGGAGGGGCCTGGGAAGGGTTGGGGGGATGGGATATGGCCGCTCCTGCAAGCAAGGGGAGAAGGGGGAGGAGCCCAGTGTATGGGGGGTCTGCTGCTTAAAGGCAGTATCAGACCATCAGGGGTCTCTTCCCCCGGGAGCTGTGCCACTGACCCAAGCCCGGACTCTCCCCACCTACCGGATGACCCAGTGTCCTCTGCTGGTGGCCTCGTCCCGGGAGTTCTCGGTCACCACCTCCTGCCCCTGCATAGGGACACATTGTAGACTTTCCCGTTGTCGACGGTGAAGCCCAGCTTCTTTCCTCCACGGGGGCAGACGGATTTTCTCGGAGTGCTGCAGGGATCATCCACCCCACCACTGCCCAGGACCCCCGTGCCTGCCACATCTGCCTGCCGCAGGCCCGGGCCTGCAGCTCCTGCATGGTCTGTGTCACCACAGCCTCCTGCCTCTACAGTCCATGGCCCCTGCACACTCTGGGGCCCTGTGGAAGTCCACGCTGGTCACACGCACCAAGAGCCTTCACCTCCTTCATGGGGTCCAAGCCCAGAAGAGGATGAGGAAGATGGGTATAGAGGGGCTGCTCTCCTCATCCGACTTGCAGAAGTCCATGCTCGGCTCTCCACGAACTTGCTGCCCATCTTCTCCACGGAGATCCTGGGGAGACCTAGGGCGGGTCAGAACTGTGAGGGGTGGGGGCTGGGCAAGGGCCCAGATGTGGGTGGCGGGATGGGGGTTCTGGGGACATGGCAGGGGCGGGACCCAGGAACAGAGCCAGGTGTCTGCAGGAGGGTAACTGGGCACCATCACCCACATGGGTGCCAGGCCATGTGCCCCTCTGGGAGTGAGCGAGGGACAGACTGGCTCGGGGGTCATCAGCTTGGGGGAACCCACAGGACTGAAGCACTGTGTTCCAGGACTGGTCCTGAGAGCCGGATTCTGGCCCCTCCTTCTCCTGGGGCCCATGGACTGGAGATGACAGGGGGACCCCCTAGGGGGTGTCAGGGGAGCAGTTCAGCATGGCTGCAGGATCATCCCTGGCTGTTCTCAGGGGTTGTCCCCTGCTCCATAAGGAGGTGACCCTGTCCTGCTGTCCCTGATCTCACAGAGATGTTCCGAACAGGGTTTGGGGTTCCTGGGGTTGAGAGTATCTCTCTGTGCAGAGCACCTTGGGGCTCCCACATGGACTCAGGTCCCTAAGCACCTGCACAGGTGCTGATTCAGGTGAGTCTCAAAGCCATCTGGAGAGGCTGGTGTGGATGTCCCAGATGCCCAGGCAGGCTGTTCCCCGGCCTAGCTGCTGGCGATTCTGCCCTGTTAGCTCCTGGGCCAGCCCCCTCCCCCCCAACACCCCTCCCAACCCCAGGAAAACAGCCGGGGGAACCACCCAAGTTGAGAACTGGCTCTGCTTCACCTGACGAGGATACCGTACACGTGGGTGTATCATGGCAACATGTTCTCTTGGGCCATGGGGACAGATGGCCAACTGAGAAGCCAAACAGCCTACACCTACTCTGAGTGCCAGGGCTTTCCATTCCTGTCAGGGCCTCCTGTCCCTGTGAGGGGGTCCCCCATTCCTGAGAGGGCCCCAGGTCCTGTCAGGGCCATCCGGCTCTTTCAGGGTTCCCCGTCCTTGTGGAGTGCTTCGTCAGCAGGGCCCAGGGGGTCCATGGTGCCACAGACTCTGATCTGGGCCCTGTTGAGAATGCGGGGTCATGCCAGAGTCAGAGAAGCAGAATTTCCCTATTCTGGGAATCTTAGTCTTACCTGAAACGTCACTTGGGCCAGAAAAATGAGCTTGTTAGCTTGAAGAGCCCATGGGCTGAGATCATGTCCATAGAGTGATGTCATCGGTCAGGCTGACCACCCGCTGCCTGACCTTGTTGGTGGGCGTGGTTCTCTGAACGGCCTCTCCAAGGCCACGGTGAAGGCCTGCAGAGGCAGCCACAGCTCCAGGGCTGAACCCGCCTGGGGCACTGGTGCTGGAGGCTGGACAGGCCTAGGGGTCCCTCCTCCTTGCCTGCCCTCACAGGCACCTGAAGCCACCCAGGGGAGACCCAGGGCTGAGCCTAGCCCAGCCACCTTGAGTGAGAACTGGTCGATGGGGTTGATCTGATAGAGGCTGTTCAGGATGAAGCAGACCAGGGACTCCCTCTCGGTGGCCGGTTGGTTGTTCTCTCTCACCTCATGGATCATCGCTTCTGGGATTTCCACCTCTTGCACCTGGAGACAAGCCAGAGGGGCTTGAGGGCCGCGTTGGGTGGGCCATCCGCTGAGCTGAGGGACCCTGGAGCCCTGGGTAGTCAGCCTGGGACCCCCGATGCTGCAGTGCGGCCAGGGCCTGTGCCCCCAGCTGCACAGCTTCTTCCTCTGTGACTGCAGAGAGGGCACCCTGTCCTCTGGCACCCTCCAGCCCCCACCC
>PVHY01017486.1:0-31321 GCA_004024945.1 Uropsilus gracilis
AAGTGTTTAATCTATTTTGAATTAATTTTTGGGTATGGTGTAAGATAGTGTTCTAGTTTTATTCTTGTGTGACTGTTTTGGGGACAGTACAGGCTCTTTTGGGAGAGTTTCAGAGCTTTTTGTACATTATACATTGTAGTTTTATCTTATCACTTGCCTTCCATGACCAGGAATGTGTGAAGTAATTTGACTGAAATAAGAACTGCTAATCTACTTATGAACTTTTTTAGGTATAACCCTTGACGACAGCAGGGAAAGGACTGGGTGGTCTTTCAGCAGCTCTTCAGTTATAGTGATTGTAGCAGATATTATTGGTGTTCTATCTGTATTTCTTCCACACTCACCCCTTAGTGCTGAAGGCTGCTTATTGCAAACATCTGTGACTCTGCCAGAGGACATTTGTACCCCCTTTTCTAGGATAACATGCTTAACTTTCATGCACAGTAAGCATAAAGTGTCAGAGAGTTAATGCTTTCAGAACCAGCCTTCAACTGATGATAATGGTGAGTTAAAGAATACTTTCTCATCCTTAGGTGTTATAACTATCAGATATGAATTTTCATGCATCTCAAAGTTCTTCACTGGAATTGATCCGTTTCCACAATGGTAATTGACTTAAAAATAGACTTTCAAAATATATGTTAACTCTCATTGTCATTGCTCCACTCCCCTACTGTGTTTGACTCTCTGGAAAAACATCTATATTAAAATATTTATTTATTTATTTATTGATTGATTGATTGATTGATTGATTGCTTTCTTTTTGGAGAAACTCAAACCAAGGTAGTCATTCTAGTACATTTAACCTTTAAGTTTGCTAATGGAGACTAGAGACTCTTTCCTGATTTGTAACTGTCATGTGGCACAATTCATTTAGAAAATGTTATCTTCCATTTTTAAGTTTTTACTTTAAATTTCAGAAAAAATATAGGCAGAGTCTTCTAGTGGTAGTGATCATAAGTCAACAAAGAAAAACATGTGCTGATATCTGGAAAATAAAAACATTTAGTCTAAAGCCTTATTTGTCAATCTTTTTGGCCTGAATTTGGCTAAATTTCCCAATGTACTATTACCTGTATGCAAAAAAATACTTTTTGTGTGTGTGTGAATCTAATATATATTAAGAAATGAGAAGGTTAGAAGTGGCCACGATGAAAGTGGCAGGATCTTGTGTCTTGATGAGCTGAGTAGCTTGCTAAAATAACTTCCCAGTATTCTGATCTCTTTGTATTTATAGCTTTGTGAAATCTCTCTTTTTTTTTAAGTAACTTGCTTCAGAGGATTTTCTCAACTAAGAGGAGATGTTACTTCTGTGATTAGGTTATAAGCTCCATCTTGCTATCCAGGCTCTCTTTGTTGTGTGCTTTAATGAACCAAGATGACTTGTTTAGAAAGCCCATATGGTGAGAAAGTCTGGGTGATTTCTGGTTAATACCTAATAGGAACCTGGATCCTCAACTGAACAATCCAAAGGGAGGTGAATTCTCACCACAATCATATAATGATCTTAGAGTGGATACTTCCTTAGTTGAGCTTTCAGATGAGACTTCAACAGGGCTGGCATCTTAGTTGCAGTCCTAGGAAAGACCCAGAAGCAGAGAATCTAATTGAACATTTCTTTGATTCTTAATCCACAGAGCAGTGAGATAATAAATGTGTACTTTTTTAAGCTATAACTTTGTGACAATTTTTTTTGCAATAATACATGACTATATAGTCAATATGTGTAGATAGAGGCAATAGTATTTGCATTTTCTTATTCATTCTGTATTAGGCTAAATATCTAAATATTAGGCTAAATATCTAGGCTAAATATTTAGAGAAATTCAGGCTCCAACAAATTCAGACATCAAATTGACCATGATAGTTATGGATGATGCTTAAATTTGTTTATCTCCCACTGCTGTCAAAAGGAGAGGAAGATACCTTCTCTTTGAAAGTATGTCTGATCAAGATTCTTTGTATAAAACAGCCACTCATAGATTAGCTTCTAACTATGTTTTCTACCAATGATCTTAAGTCATCCTTAAGAATATGCAAGTCTCTTAGCAACAGAAGCTGGTTTTGAATGAGAAAGTATCATGTGCCAATTCCCTTGTAAGCATCTCAACCAACAAGGATGGTATTTTAAATTTTATTTTAAAAATGTTTAAAATGAAATCATCATGAGAAAATGGAGCAGCATATAAAAATCTATGTTATTTTAATAAGTACAGTTATTTCAAAGTTAACATCTTTGTCTAAGATAAATATATTTTAAGAATTCATGTAGCAACATGTAAAAATCATTTTCTTTATAATCAATATGTCTGCTTCCAGGGAAATAAAATTTCTTGTAAAACAATGCAATATAATGGGTGGCAATGGAGTGAAGCCAGCTGGTTTTAAATATCAAACTAACAGTGGAATGTGGTATTTAGAAGATAGTCATAACACAACATACAAGGAGACATAGAAACTTACTAGTTGACAAATTAACAAAAAGTAGTCTGTTCTCCAAAGGATCATTTTGGCCTCAGAAGTAATTACACTTACATAGCTTCACTTTATGATTAGTGTATTGTATTTGTTGTGAGTAAATTCCACTGGAGCATCTCAGAGGTGAAATTATGTTCTAAGTAAGTTCTTTTGCTCCTTTATTTTCTGGTCTAGATGTTTCTGAGTTAGGGTAAATGAAGTGATTTACAGTGGTATGAGAAGAAAATGATTTCTTTTTTTAAGAAATAAGAAGTTGACCTTTGTCAGCATTTAGTATTCATTTTGAAACTGATGACCTCATTCAGTTGATCTGCAGAGAAGGTGTTATATGTCCTGTCCAATGTCCATGGTTTCCAAAGAGAAGAGTGGGGGTCTTATAATGCAGACAGGCTGATAGAAGCACCTTCACTGCTGGTTCAATTCCAGTGTACTGAAGTTTATATGGAGCCAGTTAAGTGAATTCAACTGGTAGGTTATATTTTCTTGCAAAGCAGAAACTACCTATTATCTTTAATCTTTAAATTTTTAATCTTTAAAATGATATGTATTAAGACATACGTAAATGAACATAGTGACCTTGGAAATCTTTTATACCATACACAGTTCAATGGCTATTCAAAGGCAAAATATGAGAAATCACTGAGCATATTTTTGCTCTTTTTTTCCTAGTTTCTCAGAATTGATTATTGATTTGAGACCCCTCTTTCATTATATAATGTCGAATGTTCCCCCTAATTATCAATAATTATGAATATCGCATAAGTAGATCTTGTTTATTTAGTCTAATCTGGGAATTGTCTTTTAGCTGGTATACTTAGATTGTTTTAACTGCATCTCACAAATTTAGTTATGTCATACTTTTACTTTTTTTTCAGTTCAACATATTTTATCTTCCTGAATGCTTCCTTTTGACTCATGGACTACTTAGAAATGAATTGTTTAATTTCTAAGTTTGGGGGTTTTCAATATGTCTTTCTGTATTTAATTACTAGTTTAGTTCCATTATTGTCAGAGAAAATACTTTGTATCTTTCAATTTTCAAAACATATATAAAGACTTGTTTTGTTACTCAGGGTGTAGTCTACATTAGCAAATACTCTGCGTTTGTTAAAAAAATTAGCATTTGTTGTTGTTGTGTGACATTTCTATAAATACATGTCAATTAGGTCCAGGTGATGATTTTGTTCAGTTCTTTTTATATCCTTGATGAATTTCTATCAACTTGTTCTACAACTTTTAAGAGAGAAGTGTCAGAATTTTTCCATCTGTAATTACGAATTTGTCTACTTCACCTTGCAGATTTGCATCATGTATTTTGAGATTCTATTGTGTGGTACATACACATTTAGAATTCCTAAGTCTTAGGAAATTGATCCCTTTATATTATGTGATGTCATTCTTTTTATTGAGAGAACATTAGTTTACAAGACGGTGTAAGTTCCAAGAGTACATTTTTCTCACTATGCTCATTATCAGATACCTAGTGACTATCCACCACTAAAAATTAACCCCTTCTATCCATTCCCTTCTTCTTCCTACCCCTATGCCAACCACTAGTCTGTTGGCTACGGGGTTTTTATTGTTTTCTTTATAGTCTGCAAGCACGTGGAATCATATGATGTTTGTCTTCCTTCTGATACATTTTATTTTGCACAAGTTCCATTCACATTGTCATAAATGACACAATTTCATTATTTTTTATTATTGAGTAGTATTCCATATGCATATACAATATATCTTCTTTATCTTTTCATCTGCTATCAGGAACTTGGCTGGTTTCCATGCCTTGGCTACTGTGAATAACATGACAATGGACAAAGAGGTATATGTAACACTTTTCAAGTTACTATTTTCAAATTCTTAAGTGAGATTGCTAGATCATATAGTAATTTCTATTTTTAATTTTTTGATGAACCTCTATACTGCTTTCATTGTAGCTGCACTAAATTATACTTTAGTCAACAGTGGACATGGGATTTTTCCCCCCACATCCTCTGCCACATTTATTATTTTTGATTTCTTGATAATACCCATTCTAACTTACGTAAGATGACATATCATTGTGGCTTTGATTTGCATTTCCCTAGTGATAAGTGATATAGAACATCTTTACATGCATCTATTGGCCATCTGTATATATTCTTTGGTGAAATATCTATTTCAATCCTCTCTCAGCTTTTAGTTTACATTTTTTGTCGTTGTTGAGTTGTTTTTATATTTTGGATATTAACCCTTTGTCTGACAAGTATATTCTTCCATTCAGTAGGCTGCTTTTTTGTTTTAATGATGTTTTCTTTTGCTGTGCAGAAGTTTTTCAGCCTTATAGTCCCATTTATCTATATGTAATGTCTTTTTTTTTATCTCTGGTAACTTCCTTGCTTTTAAATCTATTTTGTCTGATATAACAACGTAGAATTTTTATACCATGAGTAAATAAAAAATATTAAAAACTACTATTTCATATTACATGATCTTAAATTTCTGTTTCACATATGTTATACTGTGCATGCAATACTTAAACAAAATAGTGGTTGTCTAATGTATCAAAATATATAAGTAATACATATGCACAATAGTGCTTGCAGATATATTATTTAAAAGTTAGCAAGCAAATGGTAAATCAATAAAATTTGATTTAAAAAAGGTTAGGAGACTTCTAAACCACCCTCTAAACTTGCGTGACCCAAAGTGTTCTATAGCTTGCACTGTATTCTGTTTTCACAGAATGTAGATAGGCATTATTAATAAATAAAAGTAATAATGAAGGTTCTTATATTTCAATAAGAAAGAAAACTGTTGCATTCAGCAGAACTGAGTATGATTTTTGGTCTAAAGTTTGAAATGCTAACTTATATGCTGACTTTCTAAGGGACACACAGTGTATAGAATTCCCATAGGCTCTGGTTCTTGGAAGAGCTTTATTTTTTTACCAATCTGTGTGCCTCACAGTAGTCAGGCACAAGCAGTTAGGATAACAAATGTGACACCATTATCATTAGGCTACAAGTATGTATTTCTTCATCCTAATTAAATAGAAATATTTTATTTTTGTGAAAGAAGTGAAACTATATAGAACAATTAATCAAATTTTGACCAGATTTAAAATATGAATCAATTTTCTTAATTAATTTATAATAAATCTGAGATTAGTTAGCTAGTTCATGGATGATATTTAATTTAAAATGTCTAAATTTTTAGTATCACATGTGGACATAAACCAAGTAAAACCTCTTCTCTGTTAAATGATTCATCTAATTCCATTTATTCTGGTAACAGATATCTTAATATAGCATCTCCTTTTCTGTCCCCTTACCCTTATCCTCCTCATCTGTTTTTGTAAAACAACCTCATAACTGCATTCTAGATTTCCTTTCTGTGTCCTATTATAGAAACTTGGTCACCAGAGTTATTATTTGGAAAACAGCACACATGATTTATATCAATTCCTTGTTTACAATGTCCAATACACAATGTACTGTCCAAACTCAAAGATAGTGATCAAACACACAAGACTCCTTTGAGAGAATCAAATTATCTTCCTTCATCTCTTGACTTTAGTTGCACTAGCCTGTTATTTATAAAGCGATTTTTGCTTATATTGTAACATCATGTCCTTCCTGTGAGGTAAGACAGGTTTTTACTGTCTCTATATATTGTTGTGAGCCAGTCACGACATGATTGAATGGTCCTGAGGGGGAGGTTAAGGATTATAGTTGAGTCAAGAAGACTCCCAACAGAAGGGATCACAGCCTCTCTCTGGACTGTGGCACCGAGTTTATTTAGCATCAGACTTTTATAGAAAACATGTAGCAAGCAGTAACAAAAGAAGTTTTGATCCAGAGTCACAGTTACAAACGTTTTTTTTACCAAGAGACCAGCTAAAGTAAGTTTAGTCTAAGATTGCTCAAGTTTGGCCAAAGTGTGACCTGAAGGAGGTATATTTAGAAAGGTTACTTTGTAGACAGTCAAGGACTTACTGATTTTCCCTCGGTACTCATTAGGGAAACATTCAACCGCTTATCAGAGCAGGCCAGAAATAACATGGCTCTCTACAATATCCCACATATAAGTGAGATCTTGTTGCTGAAAATGACATGAGTTTCTAAGAAAAAGTTAAAATCAACATGCTGATAATAGAAATGAAGCATAGAACTTGGGGGGGTACTTGAGGGAGAATGAAGTCAGGGGCGGGATAAGCACAGGGATCTTCAGGATGGTTTATGGGTATTCATGGTTGCTGGGAGAACTATGGGGCATTTAACAATGTGTGTATATATATATATACATTATATATATAATTATATATATAGAAAATATATAATATAATTAATATATTATTTATATTTAATATATAGAATATATAATAATATATATATAATATATATAATATATTTAATATAATAATATATATTATATATATAATTGAGCATTTGCTCTTTTGTCTATTAGCAGTCAAGGAAACATAGTGTCCTGGTTTTGTACAAGGTATGTAGCTAGTAAGAAACAGTTAGTATACAAAGACTGGTTTCTGATTTCAAATCCCCCAGTTGCCTTTGTGTAAGATACTATTTACCAGTGAAAGAAGTATAATTGAGGGATCAAGAGGTCCTAAAGAAGTTCCTGAAGGTGGTAAGTGAAGGAATGATGAATTTAGTCAATTTTTCAATGAAGTGATGTCAAACTATTTTACATGTTTGTGGGCTGCCTGAATGTATTCTCTAGAAAAGTGTTTATTTAAGTTTTTATGTGCATTTTTTATTGTGTTTGATTTTTGTTGTTGAATTGAATAAGAATTTTGTAGACATGTCCACAACATAGCAAAACAGAGAGACTGAAAGCAATTACTCTCCTTAAAAATAAAGCTTAAAAAAAGTAAAAAGGACCAAAACAAAATCTTGGAAAAACTCAGACTCTTACAACAGTTCAACAGAGCACCTCCAGTAAGACCAAAAACTGAAGAATAAGTCCAAAGGCATCAGACAGTTCAGAGAACTGCAGCTGCTCTGGAACCAGCAGCCACATTGGCCATTAGCACACCACAGAGGAGTCACCCAAAGTCAACTGAGATCATGCTGATTGCAACTGGGGACACTGGTTGCTGGGGAAACTCAGGGGATTGAGACTGTACGCCACCACTACTGCTGTTTACAGGTGAGAAATCCTTGCCTGTGCTTACACTGGGTGCAGGAGTGGAAATCCCTTCCCCATACACCCACTCCCTGAAGGGTCCCCAAAAGCTTAGCTGGGAAGGGTAAAAGCTTGCCTGTGAAGGAAAAATTGCCCAACTAAAGAGAGCCCCTCCCCACACAAACACTCTCAGTTGAGTAAGTTCAGCTGAGAAGTGCAGACCACTCAACAGGGGAGAACTGCTCCACCCACACAGAAAAAAAATTCCCATTTCTCCATAACCCCTTTTGGAGGGGAGGGGGTCCCAGGTTTTTTTTGGTCTTGTTTTATCTTTTTTTTCCTGTATGTCTGTCCTTTTGATTTCTTTCTGCTCTATTTTGTTTTTCTCTCTCCCCATCTTTATTATCTCTTTCCCTTGTTTTTTTCTATTTTTTCCTTTTTCTTGTCTTTATTCTCTCTTATTTTTTTCTTTCTCCCCTTCCTTCTTCTTTGAACACTGCCCATTTTTTGCACTGTCTTTCCTCTCTCTTCCCCACCCTTTGTTTTTCTTTCTTTCCTTCTTTTCACTTTTTCTTCCTTCTTCCTTCTTTGTTGCTCTTTTTCCCCTAGTTCTCATCTTCTCTGGAGCCACTACTTTGAAAGAGGAAGATCTTGGCAAGAGCAGCCCACTAAGCCCAATGACTCCACCCTGAGGGCCACAAATTAGAAGGGCGTAACAACAGATACAGGAAACTAGAAGAACACCAAATTCCCATAATGAAAACAAAATACTGCAAAACTCATAATAGTAGAACTCCCCAAATCCAAGATATAGAGAGCATAATGAAGCTGGCAAGAGGCAAGAAACAGGGAATTTATAAAAGAAAATCTATTAGGCTCATATGAGACTTCTCAGAAGAAACATTCTGGCAAGAAGAGAATGGAGCAACATAGTCAACAAACTCCAAGAAAAATTGCCAACCAAGGATACTTTATCCTGAAGAGATATCATTCATCTATAAGGGAAAAATATCTGCCTTTTCAGATAAACAATCTTCAGAAATTCACTTCTACTAAACTCCCATTTAAGAAATATTACAACAAGCTTTACGATTTAAACTAATAGAGGAATAAGCAAGGAGAACTTAAAAAGGTAGTGAACAGAACAAAAAATATGAACAAAATGACAAGTACGGACTTTCACATATCAATAATCACCCTAAATGTTAATGAAGTAAGTACATCAATAAAAAGACACAAAGTGACATAATGGACTAAAAAAAAAGCCTGTCCTTCTGCTATCTCTAGGAAACAAACTTAACTGCGAAAGATACACATAGATTGAAAATAAAGAGCTAGTCAGAAAGAAAAAGAGAAATATAGAATGGTTTCACTTATATGAAGGATTTAGGGAAAACAAACAGACAAGAAAAATTTAAAACTGCCAACAAAACTGAAATATAGATCAAGAAAGGAGAGAGGAGAGTAAAATCAGGGAAGGGGGAGGGCACAAGAGATAAAGAAGGTGCATGGGTGATAAGGTGATGGGAGAATATTGGCATAAACAATGATGTAATATATATGTGTGTATGTATATATATATGTGCAATAAAAATAAATAATTAAAAAATAAATTGTAAAAAAAGAAAAGAGATGTAGCATTAACTAATTTTAAAAAATAAAAATAAAAAAAATAAAGGGCTAGAAAACGTCCTGCAAGCAAATGGACCCCAAATGAAGGCAGCAAATACAACCATACATATATCTGACAAAATAGACTTCAAACTAAAAAGATAACAAGAGACATAGATGGCTACTATATAGTGATCAAGGGGTCAATACACCATGAACACACAACACTCAATATATATGCAGCAATCGAAGGTGCACCTAAATATACCAGACATTAACATCTTTGAAAAAAGACATTAGAGAAAATACATATGTAGTAAGTGATTTCAACTCCCCATTCTCACCAAGAAATAGATCAATGAGGCAAAAAGTAAACAAAAACACAGTAACTTAAATAAACACCTAGACCAAAAGGACCTAATAGACATGTGCAGGTCACAGCACCCCCCCTCCCATAAAAAAAGTAAATACATGTATTTCTTAAGTGCACAGAGATCATTCTCTAGAATCAACCATTTACTGGGCCAAAAGACTAAAATCAACAAATTCATGAAGATTGAAATCATACCATCTATTTTCTCTGACCATAAAGGTATCAAACTGGGAATCAACCATGAAAAGAAACACTGGAAACCTCCTATTTCATGGAGACTGAAGCTATCTCTATTGGAAAAAGAGTGGATTAATGAGGAAATCAAAGAACATGTAAAGAAATTATATGAGGTGAATGGCAGAATATATGGTGAATTCCAGAATATATGGGATATATGGGAATATATGGTGAATTCCAGAATATATGGGATACTGCAAAGGCAGTGATGAGAGGGAAATATATAGCAATACAATCCCACATCAAGAAACAAGAAAATACCCCCCTCCAAAAAACACCTAATCTCAAATCTGAGAGAGCTAGAAAAGGAACAACAACAACAAAAAATCCAAAAACAAGTAGACAGGATGGGGGTTAGGGGGTGGGAGAATAAAAATCCAAGCAGAAATAAATGAAATAGAGAATAAAAAAAAAATCCAATAGATCAAAGAAACAAAAAGTTGGTTGTTTGAAAAGATAAACAGAATAGATAATGCCCTAGCCAGGTTCACAAAGACGAGAAGGGAGAAAACTCAAATAGCAGAATCATAAATGAAAGGAGAAATTACAACAGACAAAGCAAAAAAAGAAAAAAGAGAGATAGGATAATTACAGATTACTATGAAAATCTATCTGCAAACAAGTTCAAAAAACTTGATGAGATGGACAAATTTTAAGAAATCTACATTCACCCAAAACTGGATAAAAAGACATAGAAAGCCTAAACAAACCATCTCAAGCAGTGAAAATGAAACAGTAATCAAAACCCATCCCCACAACAAAAGCCCCGAATCAGATGGATTTGCAAATGAATCCTGTCTTACAAACACTCTTTCAAAAAATAGAGAAATCAGCAACACTAACAAATACATTCTACCAGCCAACATCACACTAATACCAAAACCAAACAAAGACAATATAAAGAAAGAAAACTACAGGCCAATCTTCCTAATGAACACAGATGCAAAAATTCTCAACAAAATCCTAGGAAACAGAATCCAACAATACATTGAAAAGATAATACACCATGACCAAATGAAATTTATCTCATGAAAACAAGGATGGTTCAACACCCGAAAATCAATTAATGTAATCCAACACATCAGCAAAAAGAAAAATAAAATCCACATGATCATATCAATAGATACTGAGAAAACAATGGACAAATTTCAATATCCATTTATGATGAAGGTCCTCAAAATTCTGGGGATAGAAGGAACTTATCTTAACATAATAAAAGCAATATATGACAAACCCACAGTCAATATCATAAATGGTGAAAAACTGAAAGTCTTCCCTTTGAGATCAGGAACAAGACAAGGCTGTCCACTCTTAACACTCTTTTCAATATAACACTGGAAGTCCTTGCTAGAGCAATAAGGCATGAGAAGGACATACAAGGAATCCAAATAGTAAAAGAAGAAGTAAAATTGTCACTGTTTGCAGATGACATGATAGTTTATATAGAAAGCCCTTAAAAAACTCAATAGAAAAAATAATGAAATAATAAACCATCTCAGTAAGGTACAAAAAATCAACACACAAAAACCAGTCACCTTCTTATATACAAAAAATCAGTCTGAAGAAGAAGAAATAAAGAAAACCACTTCCATTTACAATTGTACCAGTGAAAATTGAATACCTGGGAATAAACTTAACAAAAACACATGAAAGACCTATACAAAGAGAACTATAAAAAAATGTTAAATGAAAAAGAAGAAGACACAAAGAGATGGAAAAACATCCCCTGCTCCTGAAATGGAAGAGTTAACATTATCAAAATGGCCCTCCTACCAAAAGCAATCTACAGATTCAATGCAATCCCTATAAAAATTTCAATGACATTCTTTAAAGAGATAGAACAAATAATATTGACATTCATATGAAATAATAAAAAAAAACCTCAAATAACCAAAGCCCTGCTGACCAAAAGGAGGGGGAAGGGAAGGATTGCACTCTCAGACTTCAAATTACACTACAAAGCTATAACAATTAAGACAGCATGGTACTGAAATAAAAACAAGCACACAGACCAATGGAACAGAATTGAAAGCCCAGAAATAAGCTACACATATGTGATCAATTAATCTATGACAAAGGGAAAAAAACACACATTGGAACAAAGATAGTCTTCAATAAATGGTGCTGGAAAACTGGACTTCTACATGCAAAAAAAAAATAAATCTGGACTACTCACTCTCACCATACACACACACACGAAAAAAAAAAACAAAACAACAACTCAGAATAGATAAAAAACGTAGCTGTAATACCTGAGGCCATAAAATATATAGAAAAAACCATAGGCAAAAACTCTGACTTTTACTGTAGAAACACCTTCCAGTACACATCTGACAAGCAAAGGAAATGAGGGCAAACACAAACAGCTGGGACTATATGAAGTCAAAAAGCTTCTGCACAGCAGAAAGAGACAATAAGCAAATCAAAGAGACACCCACCCAAATGGCAAAAAAATTCTGTAGTCCACTCAACTTACAGGGGCCTGATATCAAAGATCCACAAAGAACTCATGCAACTTAACAGAAATGAAGCAAAAAGCTCAGTCAAAAATAAGGAGAAGAGCTTAAAAGATACTTCTCCAAAGAGGGAATCTAAATGGTCAATAGGCATCTGAAAAAATGTTCAACAAACTAATAGTCAGGGAAATGCAAATCAAAACCACAATGAGATACCATCAAACACCAGTAAGAATGGCCTGCATCAGGCCAGGCATGGTGGCTCGTGCCTGTAAGCTTCAGCCTATGAAGCGGCAGGGGCTAGGGATCGTGGTTCGAGTCCTGCCTGGGGCCCGTAGGGAGACCTAGTTCCAAAAAAATAGCTGGGTGTGGTGGCACACGCCTGTCATCCCAGCTACCTGGGAAGCTGAGGCTGGGGATTGCTTGAAGTCTGTGGTACCCCGGGCAACATGAGCCTGCGGTTTCACGGCTAAAAATAGCTAGACCTAGTCTCAAAAAAAAAAGAAAAAGAAAAAGAATGGCCTGTATCAAAAAACCCGGCAACAGCAAGTGGTGGTGTGGGCGTGGAGAGAAAGTAACACTTTTACACTGCTTGAGGGAATGCAAACTGGCCTATGGAAAGTTTGTGGAGGAGTCTTAAACTATTGGAAATGGAACTACCATTCTATCCAGCAATCCCACTTCTGGGAATTTACCCAAAGGACACCAAAACACTAATTCAAAAGGACAGCTGTAACTCGGATGTTTATCGCTGCACTATTTACAATAGCCAGGATATGGAAACAACCCAAATGCCTCAAAACAGACAAATGGATCAGAAAGCTTTGGTATATTTACACAATGGAATATTATTCAGTGATCAAAAAGACAAATTTGATGTATTTGTGATAATATGGAAGGACTTAGAAGGAATCATGCTAGTGGAAATAAGCCAAAAAGAAAAAGTGACATGCTGGATGATCTCACCTATATGTGGGATATAGGGGAAACAAACAAACAGAAGGACAAGGAAAACTTAAAACTAACAAACTGTCAGCAGAACTGAAGCATAAAGCAAGTCGGAGGGAGAGGGGTAAATTTGGGGGAGGGATGGGCACATGAGATTATGGGTGTTCATGGGTGAGAAGGTAGTGGAAGAACCTCAGGGTATGCAATGATGTAATTTGTACATATATATGTGCAATCAAAAAAAGAAAAAATATATGTGTGTGCAATGAATTTAAAAAGAAGAAAAAATATTTTATAAATTTTTGAAATGAACCTCTTCAACGATGCAAATATACTTTCCAGTTCTTTAAATTACCTTTTTGGTTTTGTGTGATGTTTTATTTACCAAAATCTCTAACACAGATCTGTTGTCAGTCTCAAGTTTTTACATCTGTAGTGAGTTCCCAGATAGTTGTGATGCTGTTTATCTGAAGAATCTCTATGAAAACAACTGCCCTGGAAGAGTGGTTCTTGAGGTTGGTTGCACATTAGAATTGCCTATGGGGCTTTTATCGTTTTAGTAAAATTTCTTTGACATTTCTTTCTTACATGTAGCATACAAATATCACATGCTTAGACCCTATATGGCGGAAACAAAATTTCCATGGAATGTTTGTAACCCTGAGTGTACACGGATATTTTCGTTTATCCCTTAATATTTTCTAGTCTATTCACTTAAAAATATTTGTCATGACTCCCTAAATTAATTTTTTAATTCAATAATGGATTATGACCTTCAGTATGAAAAACACTGATCTAATGTCCTGTGCTGAAGAAACTGTAGAATTAAAATCTGTGTTCCAAAGTGTTCCTTGCAACTGCATGATGCATGTAATATAAAAGCTGAGTCTAGCAAAGTGCACTCGGGTAAGGCATAAAAAGCAGAGTTTTTCTGAAGCAGCACTCACAGAGGTATTCATGCCAAATGGCTACCTTCATGAATGTTGAGAGGCAGGGTAGAAGTCTTCCGAATTAGATTATGCAGATATGCTATGCTTCTACACTGCACAGATTATGAGGGTTTTCTGATTACAGCAGTTTATAAACTAGGTGGCTATGTGGTTCTGAGTTACAAGCTTCCTGATGTAGAAGAAACAGCAATTTCCTTAGGGACTCAATTCTGCAATCTGGTTTTGGTATTTGCTCAGGAATCTCAGCTTAAAGTACGTTTCTTCACCTCTTCTGGGGAGTCTTAATGATGAAGAAACTGCAAGCACTGAATTGTTTTGTGGGAAGATGCTTGAGGCAAACTAAAGTAACAGATGAAAATGTAGAGACAGCCAAGTCAAAAGGAACTGGTTTGCTGTCTGTTGAATTTGAATTTATTCGTAGATAATGAAAATTCATTAGATGACTTTAAGTGGCATTTTCAGATTTAAATTTTTGCCAGATCAGCACTATTCAAAGTGTGACTTATATGACAGTGCTGGTCCAAGAACTGTTTATTATTGGTCTGTAGTGAATACAGAAAATATTGTTGTTTAAAAACATTTGCGACAACTCGACATTGCTTTCACACTTGAAGGATCCGTTGACTTTGAAAAAGTATTGGTCTGTCATTTGTTCAATTTTATTTGGAAAACGTTCAGTCTGATCATTCTGCATATATTGATCACCCAAACATGAAATCACTACGTCAGCCTGACATAAATGAAGATACAAAGACATAGGGAGATTTATGGTCAGTATGACAGTATGATATACTGCTCTGGTTCCAACATATAGCTGAGAGACATAAAATGTAGAAATAGAAAATAAAAATAAGATATAGCCTGTTCTGAAAAGTAGAAAAGAGAATAGAATAGAAATGTGTGGGTCCTGCATTCTCTGATTTCCAGGTTGACAAACAGAAACAGGTACCTGGGATTTTATTAGCATCTGAGAGACATAGATCTCATTGATGGACAATGTGGCAGATTAGAGAAGGTGGCTTCAGCTTCTCCCCTAAAAACAATGACTAAAAAATATTATATGTGCAAAGGAAGACCCAGGGCTTTCCCATGGAGATATCAAACTAAGGTTGGTGGCTACTGAGGGGAAAGAATAGGATGAAGTGAAGGACAATGTGACTGGGAGAGTAGATACCCCAGTCAGCAGAACAGGCTGGGGATCAGTCACCCACGCCATGGCATGACACCTTGGGCACTTTGAAGTTCTCTGACTGGACTTTGCTTACTCAGAGGCCCAGGTCTGACTTGGGGGCAGTGTGAAAACTACAGGCTCAGACCCCAACCAGGAGATTAGGAACTCCAGGGCCAGCATGAATGTGGAAGGCTCTACCATGTCTCTCTCAGAGGAGATCAGAGACATTTGGCTGAGATAGGTCAGCTTCCACAGCAGACCCAACAGCAGAGAGGTCTTGGGGGATGACTTGGTAATCCATTGGGAAAGTAGCAAAGCTTGCACAGATCTTGAAGTGGCACAGCGGTGATGGGGACAGGGTGGTGGTGACTGTTGGTGGCAGCCCTAATGACTAGCAGTGCATTCGTGCACACCAGTCACCTGCCAACTGAACTTTGTCTGGGACCATGATCTTGTGGTCTGTGCATGAAGAGTCACGGATGATGACTTGCGTAAGAAAGGAACAACAGGGGCCTGGGCATGGTGGCACATGCCTGTAAGCGGCAGCCTAGGAAGCCGTGGCAGGGGCCAGGGATTGTGGTTCAAGTTCCGCCGCGGGTTCATAGTGAGAACTAGTTTCAAAAAAATATAGTTGAGCGTGGTGGCATGCACCTGTAATCCCAGCAACCTGGGAAGCTGAGGCTGGGGATTGCTTGAGTCTGTGGTACCCCAGGCAGTGTGAGCCTGCGGTTCCATGGGCAAAAATAGTGAGACCTAGCCTCAAAAAAAAAAAAAAGAAAAAAAGAAAAAAAAGAAAGGAACAATAGGGAAGAGGGGTGGGCAGTTAAGACAGTGAAAATCCCAAGCTTAGCTGGTGGTGGAAAGAAAGGAGAGAATGAAAGTCAGCAGTCCTTCACTTCACCTGCAGTTCACTGCTTTCCCAGACAGGACAGGGGTTGCATTAAAAGCTGGAGAAAAGACAGTGGAGTATGCATAACAATGGTTTATTTGGTGTAGAGTAAACCCGAACTAAGGTCTCACTTCATTTGAGTGAAAGCAGCACAAACTCCTGTTGCCTGGAGAGGACTAGAATGAGTTGACTTGGGTGGGAATCAGGAAGCTGATTTTTTCTGTTGGGGTTTTGAGTTGGTCTTTGTTCTCTCTTTCTGTGGGGAGACTTTTTTAGGGGGATGTTTCACATTTCTGTTTCTTTGGAGCTGTTAATTGGCCTTGGCCTGTTGCTGCCTGGACATTGGGGCCACCATCTGCCCTTGCCCTGCTTCCTATATTTTCTGTAGCTGTCTCCTGACTGGAGCCATTCCCATGCTCAAGGAAGTAAAAGTGACCAGTTTCACCCCTCAAACTGAGATCAAAGACTTAAGCCCCAGACTGCCCTCCTGCCCCCACCTCAAGCTAAGATAAAGAGACACATGCTAAGATAAAGAGACACAAACAAAACTAAACCCCCAACCACAATCACAGCAACAAATAAACAAACAAACAAACAAACAAAAAAGCTAAGGCAAAAAACATTAAGGCATATCTTAATTTGCCTAAGAAGCAAGAAACATCTGAATACAAGATGGAAAAGCAAAATAAGAACAGAAATTCTGGGACAAATACAAAGTATACAGAAAGAGAGGACCTATCAGAGACTTTAAAGCAACATGTTAACACTATGAAATAAGATACTGGAAGGTCCATCAAAGGCAGTTGGGTGCAAAATCTTAGAAAGGAGATCTAGGAACAAAGAGACTTCTTCACAAAAAAGATTGGAAATATTAAAAGATCACAAAGAGATGGCACTGAGGGGGTTTGGTGAAGGGTGAGTGGAACATATGTACTTATGGAAGAACAAAAATAAATTCAAATAAGATAATAGCAGAATAAAATGGCACTCCCACATGATCCAACAATCCTACTTTTGAGTGTACATTCCAAAAAGTTGAAAGCAAGGTTTCTAAGAGACATTTGAGCACACCCATGTTCATAACAGCAGTATTTACAACAGCCAGGAGGTGGAAACAACCAAAGAGTCCCTCAATAGATGAATAGATTTAAAAAATGTGATTTATACATAGAATGGAACATCAGTCAACCTGAAAAAGGAAATAAATTCTACACATGCTACTGTAAAGATGAGCCTGGGACACTATGTGAAAGAAGCCGGTCACAAAAAGAGAATGCTGCATGATTCCATTTTTGAGATACTTAAAGTAGTCAAATTCATTGAAACACAAAGGCTGGTTACCAGAGAGTGGAGGAAGGGAAAAAAGAAAATTTTTATTTCATGATATGGAATTTGTTTGCAAGATGAAAAAATTCTGGAGCTGTGTATCACAACCACGTGAATATATTTTACACTACTGGACTATATCCTTACAAATGGTTAAGGTGGCAAGTTTCATTTCATGTTTTGTGTTTGTTATCATAATAAAAAATAAAGTACACTCACAAGGCATTTCTTCACTGATTATATGTTGATAGTAAATTTGGTGTTGGTAACAAATCTTTTGACTTCAATATTTAAAGATAGCAGGGCACACCTAATTTCCCTCAGTTCCCCACTGCATTCTTTTTCTTTTTGGATAAGGACTGTGGTATCAGTATAACTCTTTTTAACCTGCCAACTTTTTCCCAGGTAGCTTTAAAGATATTCTTAAATATATCTGATATATAACAGCTTCATTCTGATGTGTCTGGATATGTTTTTCTTTTCAATGTATTTTTATCTACTCCACTTGAGATTTAGTATGATTTTCAATGTCATTATCTTTTCAAATATTGTCTTTCTTCCAAGCTCTGTATTTATTAGTGATAAAATGTGAACATTCGTATGCTATTTTAGCCATTTATGTGTAGTGTTTTCTTTTAACATATCTATAGAGTTGGCAATTTCCAAAGCTATAGATTTTTTTATTTCTGAGATTTTTATTTCATTGGTTTTCAAATATTTGTTTTCTTGATATTTGTATTTCCTTTCTCATTATCTTCAGTTTCTTATTTGTTGTTCAATTCAATATTTTAGACAATATATATGTATACACATAAGTATACATATAAAATTCCAATCTATGTAATTAAAAAAATAATATTCTTCATGTTTTATGCTGATTTTCATTCATGGCAGTCTTTTTTTCTTGTGTTGATTGCAGATTTTTTTTTGAATTTGTACTTGGTGGCAGGGAGGGAATAATTGAGTGTGGAAATCCTATGTGGCCCATTTTGAGTCTGGGTCACTCCAAAGAGATCTTGAATTTTCTCTGCTAACCTTCTTGAAATGGAACTAAACTAAGACCACTTTTCTTTTTCTACATTGATTTCTTGGTTCACTCAATGTATGAGGATAAGATGCAATAATACTGTATTTATTAGTGAGGTATATTACTTTAATATATTTTTATAATGATAAAGTGTCATTGCATTTCTGTGATAAACCCTACTTAGTTGAAGATGATTTTGTTTTGTCTTCAGCACACTGCTAAATTTTACTTCATGAGCTATTTCTATATTTTCTTCTCATATTTTCTGCATAAATTACGCGTATAATTGTGTGTGGAGAGAGAGAGAGAGCTAGAAAGAAACAGAAAGAAAATCAGTGTAATCCCGAAATCTCTGGCATAAGACAGTAAATGCTTATTAATAAGAATATTTCCTGCTCATACAAAATATGTTTTGGGGAGGTGTCTCTTCAGCACTCCTCTTCCCACATAGTGATTCACAAAGATCCAGGCGGTTTCCATTTTATGTTTTCATGGCTTCTGTGTCTCCACTTTCTCAGTCCAGAAGTGGCCAGGGTCAAAAGCTAGTCACATGTTCCCTCCTCACTTTAAGCGGCCTGGAAAATAATCTTTGAGATGCTTAGGAAGGTAGAACTAGATGTTAGCGTGCAAATTAATAGCTGCTACTTAGGTAGTGTAAATTTGGAAACTGTAGGGATATCCTGCAGCTTTAAATGCTCAAAAGAGCCTTTTTTCCCCACTCAATTCCCGCATAATTCTCAGATGGATAGTATAGCCTCTCTGTAGTTCCAAACAGAGCTTTGAATATCCACATTTTACTCAGGGTTATTACTGCCATCTCTGCTTCACAAGGGTCCAAGTAACAGGTACCTCACCAAGAACATATAAAAATGCATGTATTTTTACCTAATGATGGAGGTAGTGCTCTTGAGGTAGTTAAAGTACTATCTAGTAGGTTTATCTATTAAGTTTTAACTAGTAGGTTTCCTTTTCATTTTGACCCTTGTGGATTCCTTCCTTCCCACCTAAAACTTTTCATTTTGACATGATTTCTAACCTAATGAAGGACTGCAAGGGTGAAATTCAAACTTGTGTCTTCTGAGCTGAACCATGACCATGACCTTGGTTTCCCATAATATCCATGGGCAAACACATGTCACTCTGCCCACTGCTGGAATACATGAACTCCAGCTATGAGGAAAAGAAGTACATGCAGAAGATATAATAGTTCTTCTTCTAATAAATATTGGTTAATTACCAATAAAAAAACTACATGGTGGACAGTCCCAACTATGACAAAAGCCAAGGACTCAATGTAAACTTCAATCTGGCCTTGGACTTTCCCCATCTGCCCTGCTCAATAGACAAGGCTCTTGGGATCAAACAGAGCCATACTATCCTTTGCTAAAACCTTTGAAAGGAAATAGAAAATGAGACGATTCATGGAGACATTTTTGAGAACTATGTTATGAACTCCAATTGGCTCAGTATGTCTGCTACAGCCCTGACTTTGAGAAACTGAAAGCTGAGTACTTGGATGAGTTCCTGCAAAGATAAAGTTCTTCTCATAGTTTCTGGGGAAAAAGCCATATTTTTCAAGGGATAAGATCACATTTTTGAATTTTTTTTTTTGCTTACAGCATCCTTAGCCTGCATCACGTTTGAGCCGGAAAACCAAGATGTGTTTCCAAATGTGAAAGTATTCATGGCTCATTATAGGACCTGAAGATTTCTGCCCACATAAAGTCTAGCTGTTTTCTCCCACAACCTTTTTACAAATAGATTGCCATGTGGCACAATATGTAGGGCCCTGAACAGCCAGGAGATAGGAGCAAGTAGCCAGGACTACATCTGGTCCACCAGAGTCTGGAGAACGGTTGGATCTCCCACCTCCCACTAAGATCACCTCTTCTTGTTATTTTCTCCATTTCTCTCTTCTTTCCCCCTTCAAAGGCCCCATTAATCTTCTTTCCCGTTTATCTAGGCCTTTAGATAAACTCTACAACACTGCACTTTTCTTTAGCAAAGGCTCCCCCAGTGTTATCCTTCCCAGACTGCCCCTCCCTTCAGTGGTTGTCTCTGGTTTGAGGTGATTGAGGAGACAACTCACCTATAAAGCTCAACCTTGAACTCTTAACACTGCCCTGAAGACCAGGATTGACTTGATGTGCATGTCCTGCTCTCCCATATGGCCCCTACCTCAGCCCTGCCTGATCCCCAGTAAAGTAAGGTAATCACATACACACACATACATTGGAAAAATTATTAGAATTCCTATATATATACCATTTATTCATATTCATCAATTGTTTGCATTTTACTCATTGGGGTGTCTTTCTTCCTCTTTCATACATACACACATGCACACACATACAGTTTATGAAGAAAAATATAATATAAAAAAATCCTAGACCTATCTTATAACTAAATCCAAAGTGTTAAAGACAAGATTAAAAAAATAAAACCATCTAAAGTGTATTTAAATGATTTTTTTATTGTCTTCATTTTATATGTTGCCTTTAACAATTTGGTGCTCTGCTAATCCTGGAGAGACTGCCCCTTCCACTAGCGAATTCCTAGAATAAAAACCAACTTGTCTGCCAACATTTCTTTCACATGCAGCCCACTCATTAACCCATACCCTCAACCACCTCTTTTATTGAACTCTCATACACCAAGTCAATATTCCCCCTGCTCTACAGCACTCTGAGGCCAGGTGCTGGATAACTGGGGATGATCCCTATAGAATGAAGCCTGAAACTATCCAAACTAGTTCATCCTAAAAGGCTTACCTACCTTGCTTCACCCATTCTTTCCTGAAAAAACCACAAGGTTGTCTTGTGTCCATGTTCTCCCCTCATTATTTTCTGCCTCCTTACAAGCCCTGGTAATTCCCTGTGTGAGCCTGTGTGGTGTCATATGCATTCCTCACGGGAATTGTAAGTAACAGATTATTATTTCAGAGCACAATTTCACACCACCACATGTGCTCACGCTTCACTCTCAAAATTATAAAGTTATGACAAGATCGACAAATAAAAAAATAAAATAGAAAAAATTAAACTCTTTTTCAAAACTCTTTTTCCATGTCTGTCTGTCACCTTACAATCGCTGATTTAAAAAAATCTTAGTGAAGGTGGAAGTTAGGAAATGGGTATAGGCATCCACTTAAGAAGAGGGTACCTTAAGCCCCTAAGTCCACTTATCAGTCTGGTTGAGAAAAGAACCAAAAGGGAGCCCTTCTACCCCTGTCCAAGCTGAGGTGCCCTAGGTCCATTTGTCAGTCTGATTGGAGAACTATCTCAGACTAGGAAGGTTCCCCCCCCTACACACACACACACACACACACACACACACACACACAACACAGTAAAGAGTGGACTGTTCAGAACACCAATACAGTAACACAATGCTAAAGCAATGGGCCAAAGTTAGTTTCAGGAACATAGGCTGGGTAACATGGACAAACTCAGTGGACCTTGGTAGGTTGCCTAAGGGATGCTTTCAGGTTCAGTCAATTAGCAGGAGACACAACATGGAGATACCCAACAACCAAACTCCCTATCCTTGTTCACTACATCTACTCCTTGGCTCTCAGTGTCTATACATTTGGAACCCCTCTCTACTCAGAAAGCTTTTCTGTTCTTCCAACCTACCTATCAATAAATCTTTTGCTTTTCTGTTTCTCTGGTCTCAATGTTGAATTCTTTCCTTGGCAAAGACAAGAACCAAGAGTACAAGGGATCCTTGGACTCTGGACCTGCTCCCCAAAACCCCAATTCACTAGGAACACTTCAAGATATTGACCAAAGAGAATGTATCCCAGAAACAAACTAACTCATTATCAGAAAATCTCTCAGTGGTATACCACATTAATAAAGAACATAATCATAAAATCATTTCACTAGAGTGGAGAAAACATTTAATAGACCTCAACCAAATATATTCATTCCAAGCCTAAAGCAAACATATTTAATCGTGACACTTTTGAAACACTCCCAGAAAGTCTTGATCTCAATAGGTAGTAATAAATCTTTCTCTGTCAACATTATTCTGGAGATACCAACTAATCTACAAGGTCAAGAAAAACACAGTGTATTCAAATTGGATTAAGAAGAGAGCAACTGACTTTTTTTTTGTAGCTTGTGTAATAATCCACATAAAAAATTTCTGGAGACCCTACAGATAAATTATTATTATTTTTTGACTCTTTATTTGTTTCTAAACATCATACATTTATACACCAATATAATTTATAGTATCTTCATTTAAAATTTTAATTTTTTTTCTCCTTTGAAAATTTGAATATAACCTACAGATAAATTATTAAAACAAATTAGAAGATTCTCATCAGATTTGCTGGAGATGTCAACATACAAATTCAACTGAAGTCCTCAGGGTGCCTTCAAATTGTGTTTCATAACACATAATACTGAATGACAAAAGCAAATTTCAGAAAGATTCATGTGGTTCCATCTCATTAACACAAAAATTTAAACCTGAAAACTAATACTTTATATTTTCTAAGGGTTATAAACATGTAGTTATTTAAGCAGAAACTTTCATGATAATGATAACTTCTAAATTCATGGTGCTCATACCTGTGAGGAAAGAGGGAAAGTGAGCTTCCAGGCATTTCTACAGTTGAAATATTTGTGTCCTTGCCATTCTCCCCTTCCTGCTGCCAAATTCCTAGGCTGAAATTGATCATGGGATGGTATTAGGCCACTGACCTTTGAGGCATGATTAGGTCATCTCGGCAGAGGCCTCGCAAATGGGACCAGTGCCTTTATAACAAGACTGACAAAGCTTCCTTGCCCTTTCTCCCAGTGAAGACACCGGGAAAAACTGCTGGCTCTGAACCAGGAAGTGAACTCTCACTAAAAATGTATTCTGCCACTGCATTGACCTTTCCATTGAAAGAAGGGACTTAAATCACAGTTGTTGCCTTCACACACTTTTCAACTTAGGGGCAAATTGAACACACATAGAACTCTTAGCATTATGTTGAACCATGTGAACTAAGAGTCTATTGAAGATTTAAAGGAGAAAGATCGGAGGGAATTAAAATAGAATACTTTCTTGGAGAAAATATGATTTGAACTGTTACTTGGCATATGATGAAATAGAAAATAACAAAGCGCTTCCTTTTTCTTAACCTCTGGATGGTTTTTATGCATTGCACATTCATATGTCAAAGTGTGGTACTGAAAAAATAGGCTAGGAAAATTTTCCCAAAACTTAGACAAAAGATTGACCACTTATCTTTGCAAAGTTATGCTGGAGTATTGGTCACAAAGTCATACTGCCTAAAGATTAATTCTCAAAGGTTTTCAAAGTTTCATCTGCGTCAGAATCCCCTGGTGGCTTTCTGAAACATAGAACGCGGTGATCTAGTCCAGGCTCTGACTTAGTCTTGAGAGAGGATCAGGAAATTGCATAATGAGATACCAGGTGCTGCTGGTGCCGCTGGACTGGGGGACGCCTTTTGAAAACCACTGATCTGGAGGAACAGATCCGTGTTTTGATATTGTGTCATAATTGGGCAGAAGTCTCCAACCAACAAGACAAAGGGAAAAAAAGCAGCACTTTTAAAATGTGGATTTTGCTGCCCAGATTCTTACTGTCCACGCATGGCTGTGGCCAATCAAATGTAATTTAAACAAGGCCGGGCACAGTGGCTCGTGCCTGTAAACTTCAGCCTATGAAGCGGTGGGGGCTAGGGATCACAGTTCAAGTCCCACCAGGGGCACGTTGCGAGACCTAGTTCAAAAAATATAGCTGGACGTGGTGGCACGTGCCTGCAATCCCAGCTACCTGGGAAGCAGAGGCTGGGGATTGCTTGAGTCTGTGGTACTCCGGGCAATGTGAGCTTGCAGTTCCACAGGCAAAATTGCAAGACTTAGTCTCAAAATATAGTAATTTAAACAACAGGGTTTAATTAACAAGGACAATTAACCAGGAAAACAGAAAGTCAAACAGAAAGTCCTTAATGCCACAAGTGACCAGTTATCTAACCCCAGTCACCATTTTCAGTCCCAAAGGTCCCAAAGACACATGTCCAAGATGGTGCCCCTTTGCCCCTCCAAGCCTGAGGCAGGTACTCTGCAAATTCCAGTCTTTCTCCGGCATCTTCTCTTTGCTTCTTCTCTCTCCAGTGCTCCAAGTTGCTCAACTTCTCCAAGTTTCTTCAAACTTTTCCAACAAATACTGATGCAAAACCAGCTTTCCAAATCCCTGGCTTTCCCAGGTACCAGCTCTCCAGCAAGCTTCCATGCCACCTAGCTGTGGCTCCATGCACTTCCTTTACCAGGCCCACCTTTTGCGGCATCTGGCCACATTCATCAGGCCTGCCCTCAGCAGCCCCTGGTCACCCTTGGCCTGCTGTTTTGCATTTGACTCTACACTGGCTACTCTTCTGCCAGCCACTTTCCCACCACAGCTCCTCGCCACCACCAGCTCACTCTTCCAGGGGGCTTCTGCCCAACCTAGCTACTTGGTCTCCTGTTCACTGGCTTGCCATTCTTGAGTCTCTCCTACCTCTCTTTGGCTCATCCTTTTATGTGCCCCTTTAATGTCTCTCTTTTCCTCTCGTGGGTCTTTCTCTCAGACCCTGCCAATTAGGACAGTATGGTGCTTGGTACAATTTTCAACTATGTCACTGCCAGAGGCCCCAGCTGCTGAGCCAGCTGAATCACCCCAGATTAGTTTGACTTGCTACTTTGATTAAGACAGAGATTCTGTAATATGGACATGTTAACTTTTAGAAATTACCGATTATTTTTCTCCAATAGAAATGCAAATGCTTTGTGTTGAAATATATAGCTCCAACAGTTTTATTGCTCTGTTGGACCTGTTTCATATGCCACAAAATTAGCAATCTTATTTGGGCATTTTTTTTCTTTCGCTAATTCTATTTACTAAACTTTCAGATTCTTCTTTGGACTAGTTTTACCATCCCACTGATACATACTCTCACAAATAAATTAGATAACTCTTTGTGCTAAATAATTTTTGGTATATGCTCATGATGCTTGTATAGTGGCCATGATTTTTAACTTCTAAAATTGATGTCTTGACAGTGCTGTGTTATCAAATATAGGCTTTTGACAAGGCAGGTTGAACAACTTGACACCAAATTCTTGATGCTGTACCTTCCCATCCTCCACTTTGCTGTTTAAAAAGCAAGACGATGAGAAAAAAAGCAAGATGATGCAGCATTTTCAAACTCCCTTGACACTAGGTACTTTATCCTCAGTGTGTCTTTAGCTAATAGCTACATGGTTATTGTTAGTGGCATCATAAAGCATTGCCACAGTATCCAAAAGAAAAAGTAGTTGCTTTGTTGAATATAGAATTTCATTGCAGGGGAAGAAGTGTGTTTTTAAAGACAAAGGAGTATTATTGTGTCACTTGATTCAGGGCAGAGAAATCTTCATCCCCTTTTATTTCCTAAAACCAAGCAGGGCTCTAAAATTCCTCTCAGAATTCTTGAAAGATGATAAATTCATTATTTTCCTTGCTGAGTCAAATATCTCATTGTCAAAAATCTCCTTTCAGTCCAGCAAAATGTTTGTGGATTTCTCCTTTTTGAGTGAGATCAAGGATCACTCATCCACAAGGTTGGATAGCAACCACCAGTGGTTTGGGAGCAAAAGTAGCTGCTTGGTTGGAATTCTGAGTTCTGTTTCTGCAGCCTCACTTCAGCAGAGGTTTGAATTGAGCCCAAACCTATATTCCTACTATGGTTTCTTATTCTAGAAAGTCTTATTGTCACGTAGGGCCTTCCCCCTGCCCCTTCAAGAAAGGGTCTCTCTCCATAGCCAACTGACTCCCTTGAGTAGTAAAGTTGGAGAATTTGAGCATTGTAAAGATTGACAGTTTGTGGTTTGCTTCACTTAAGAAGCAAACTTATAGGGGGACCACTGCTCTGACTCTATGAGGTAGAGAAACTGCTCTGCTTGTGAGTGAATCAAGACTCAGAAAGCAGTACTATGATCAATTGTATGTGAGCACAAAGTGAGTAAATTATAAAGATTTATTTTTGAAGTTCCCGGAAGTACTTCTACCAAATGGGCTGTGAGGTTGTCCTTCCAACTTTTAAAATTGGTCACCTTTTTTTTCTACTGCTGGAAGGAATTCTGTCAAACAGCTTTCCCATTCATTTCATTGGTAGGCAAAAGCCACTGAGGTTGGTAACATTTTTCATGGTGGACTCCACAAAAGATGTATGGAGAGTCTTAGAATGCACATGTACTCACACACCACCCCCATCAGTCCCTTTGATATTTTGAAGAGTGGAACAGATCCTGATTTGAAGGAGCCACCTAAGCCTGGAGGCAAAGATTGTCTCAGGTGAGTCTCCAAGTTTCAAAACCGAATGGTTTCAACTACCATCAAGGACACCACATGCTCATGGTGATGCAGCTCAACTTTTCCCATATTTGGTTAATTCTGTTCTCTCCTCTCTTGTAGTTCATGGTAGACAAGGAAGGCATTCTTCACAGGATTCATTTTTTCCTGTGGAGAAACCTTCCTACAGTTCATCCTGTTTGCATGTGCAATGCTCACTATTTTATATCTCATTATCTAAAACTTATTTTGAGATAGTGGTAGATTTACATGCGCTTGGGAGAAATAATACAGAGAGATCTTGGGAAACCTTTATCCTGCTTCCCCCAATGGTAGAACTTCCCCCAATGTTAGCAAAATTATACTACAATATTAAAGCCAGCCAGGACCTTGACCTTAAGATAGTGTGAAACTGGGTGACAAAACAGGCAAAACAAATAACCAAACTTACAAAGGGGAGAGCTGGCCCTTTAAAGCCAGCCACACACCAGGTTCTTCCCAGCCCACGCATGCAGTAGCAAGACCACATAAACTTTAAGAGGGAGACAAAAACAAATTTACTTAATAAAAGACAAATCAGACAAAAGTCACCGAGGGGTACAAGGGAACCCCTTAAGTAATCTTACAGTGCAGTCTCTAGCCTAAAGTGCACATGACTTCAGCAGCCATGTGTGTCCACAAAATGGCGACTGCCCCTCCTTAAGCCAAATGAAGGAGTTAAGTTGGCGCCACCGCTCCTTCTTCAAAGACACAGCTCCACTCACTCCAAGCCAGAAGAAGCTAAGAGGGTGTCGACAATCTTTCTCCGAAAGCAGGAGATTCAAATCCAACAAGACCAGAATGGCGTCATCAATTCTTCTGCAAAAGGCACAGCTCCAGCATTCTTTCAGTTCCAGCTCCACAGTGACCCGGCATCAGCAAGACTCCCTCCATACAGCAACACATCAAGCGCTTCAGCCATCTCACGTTGAAAACGGCAACACAGCAAACTCTCCTCAGTTCTCCAGAAGGCTTCCAAGCTTTGTAGTTTCAAAATTAAACCAAGTTTTCAACTACCACATTTCCAAGAGAGTTCACACAGGTCACAAGCTTCTCCAACATGCTTCCCTTGGCTCCTCACCGGCCAGGGCTGAGGATGGAAGCCCTCAGCTTGTCTTCCTTCCTGCCCTGCTGCCTCACATGGCAGCGGCAGCTCTGAGGCCTCCAACCTCCCTGCTGCTCCTCTCTATCCTTTTCCGTTTTCTTCTGATGTCTTCTTGTCTCTTCTCTGTCCTTGTCTCCTCCGTTCTCTTCTGTTCTGTCCTGTCCCTTTCTTCTCCCCTGTTCTCTTCTGTTCCATGTCTTTTATTCTCTGTTCCCTCCCTGATCGTTTAATACTCTTTTCTTGAAAGAAGGCTTAACTTCCTTTCTTCAAATCTCCACCCACCATTGCTAACAATAGTTATTTTAATGCATCAACACCAGTAAGGGGAGGGGGGGGTCATAGCCCCCTAGCAAGTGGAGAAAGTAAATTTTTTGTTATCACAGGGATCCCTCCTCTTGCCCTTTTATGGCTATATTATTGGACCCATGGCAACCAGTAATTTCTTCTAGCTCTTCAAAATGCTATACAACAGAATAGTGCAGTACGCAACCATTTATTCATAATTTTCTAAAAATTTATCAAAGTTGTTATGTGAATTGAGCCTGTTCCTTTTTATTGTTGAATAGTATTCAATGATATGAATCTGCTACTCTTTGTTTAGCCTTTAGTCCAACTAGTGAAGGGCATTTGGGCTATTTTTCCAGTTTTGAACTATTACATTTGAATATGGGTTTTTGTGTTAATTTAGACTTTCATATTATGCAATTGTTGTGCAATTGCTAGTCATATGGTAATTGCATGTTTAGTTTAAGAGACTGACAAACCATTTTGCAGAATGGCTGAACCATTTTACATACCTACTGAAGCCAGGATCCAATATGGACCCAACTCTTTTCATTGAGAAAGGAATGTGGCCATTGCTATCACCTGCATCTGAAAGACACAGAGACTAAGACTAGCCTAGCTTTATTTACAGATACGGGAAAAACAAACTAAAAGCATCCACACCCTCACAAGTGTTCCAAATGGAATAGAGGCCTGCTTCCGCTCCTCAAGGAGCTTCGTGGGGTTTACCTCAGCCTTAGGGTACTTCTGGTTGAAAATGCCAGGTAGTGTCCTTGACTCCTGATCCTCTGTCACTCCAATTAGCACCGGATGAATCCAACCAACACAGGTGGGTCTCAGGCAGGTCTCCCCGAGGCAGGCCTATCCAAGTTTCACCATGGCTCGCACTTCAACAGGGTCACCTCTCCTCTACCTTCACACAGCTCTGGATCCTCAGGAACCTGAATGGCAGGGAGCTGAGGAAGCTCCAAAGGACACAGCTCCTAGGTCCTCCTCCTCCTGAGACCAAAAACCTCCATGCCTGATGCCAAATTCCAGGCTCCTGCTATCACTCTGCTTTCCACATTCCTCGCTGAAATTGAATCTCTTTCTGTTCTCTTCCTCTCTTTTTGTCCTTTTCCTTGCTCCCCTTCCCCTCATCAACCAGAGGCCCCCAATTCACCTGGTGGTCTGTACCTCCCTTTTCCCTCTGGGCCTTAGGAGTCACCACCTCAGGACCCTTCATTAGCCTGATCACCAAGTCTGCCCAGATAATCATTTTATGGTAAAAAAAGGGGAAGTGGTCCTATCGGCCTCAGGCTAGTCTTAGTCTCTGTGTCTTTCAGATGCAGGTGATAGCAATGGCCACATTCCTTTCTCAATGAAAGGAATTGGGTCCACATTGGGTCCAGGCTTCACTACCACCAATTCATGAGTGATCAAGTTTGTCTATATTCTTGTCAGCATTTTGATGGTATCACTGTTTTTTATATTATCTCTTCTAATAGGCATATACTGATACCTCATTTTTGTTTTAATTTGCACCTCCCTAATAGCTAATGGTGCTGAATATCTTATGTATTTATTTCCATTGTATATCATTTTTGGCAGAATGCCTGCTTATGTTGTTTTACCCACTTTCTCACTGGATTATTTCTTTACAATATGTTGAATTTTGGAGTTCTTTGCTTTTGATAAAGACCTCTGACAGATATGTGGCTTCAAATATTTCAAAATGTTTTATTGATCTGTCCTCAAAGGCAGTCTCACTCCATCTTTTGTCATTTCCACTCTACTAATTCATCAACCTTTTATTTCTCTTATAATTTTCATTTAGTTCTTTTTATAACTTCTACTGCTTTGCAGAGATTTTGAAATTATTTTTCATTTGTTTCAATATGATTTGAAATAGTTTGTTGAATCATTTGTATGATGGTAGCTTTAAAGTCCTTGTCAGCCAATTTCAATATCTGTTTCATCTCCTTGCTGACATCAGGTATGCGTTGTTTTTTTCTTTCAAATCATGTTTTCCTGGTTACTGATTTACAGTGATTTTCAGAAGAATCCTGGACAGTTTGGCTATTAGGAAACTGTGGGTCCCAGTGAACTTTTTAACCTTAACAGGGAATTGCTTTATTTAGATTTAACATACAGGGCCTGGCCTATTTTGGAGCTGTGGGTCCAATGACAATATAATTTTCAGGGCCTTTATTGTGCTATTTTTGTCCACGTAGTTTACTTCATGCTCATGATCCTCGCTGGTGTTGCCTTAGGCAACTAAAGAAGCTTGCTCAGGCCAGGTTGCCTGGAGCTTAATAGGTTGGACAAGGGAGGTTCCAGGCTTTACGCCTAAGTGATTTCCTGGTGCTTGTTAGAGCAGATGCCTTCTGTCTGTGGGGGATGGGGAGTGCCTCCCTAGTACAGTGCTTCCTGCATCTCTGAGTGGGGAAGGCAAAGTCTTAGGCCTAAAGGCACAAATAGATTTCCTGGGTTGTGTGTTTTGTGGCAGTCTCCCCATTGCTTCCAGGGAAGGCAGACCACATTTGAGGCTGCACACTTTTTTTTGTTGTTGTTGTTGCTGTTGTTTTATTTTATTTATTTATTTATTTTATCCCAGGGCTTTCCCACTTCACTAACATTTGTTAACTATCCTGATCTTTTGTACGCTTCACCTCCCCTGCCTTCTTCCCCCTCCTCCTCTCTCGTTCCATGGTTCAGTCCCATTGGTTGTTTTCATTTTTTATTTGTTTGTTTGATTTTTCCTATATCCCTCATATAAGTGAGACCATCTTGTACTTCTCTTTTTCTTTTTGGCTTATTTCTGCCAATATGAGTCTTTCTAGTTCCATCCAGGTTGCTGCGAATGACATGTGTTTGTCCTCCTTGATGGATGCGTAGTATTCCATCGTGTATATGTACCACATTTTTTTTAGCCAATCATCCGTTTGGGGGCATTTGGTTTGTTTCCAATTCTTTGCAACTGTAAACA
>PVHY01017487.1:0-31314 GCA_004024945.1 Uropsilus gracilis
GGGGGGGGGGGGGGGTTCAGAGCTGAAAGGTCTGTGGTGCAGGGAGAAGTGGTACAGAAGGGAGAGGCAGTGATGGAGAGATGAGGTGGAGAGTTACGCATGGAGCCAACAGCCAACAATAGAGGATCTTGTAGGCTGTGTTGTAAGATTTTGGCCTTTGTTCTGAGGGTGATGAGAAGTCATGACAGGGTTTCAGATAATTGAGAAGTGTGTTTTTATAAGAAACTTCTGACAGTTGGTATTGGTGTTGAGCAATGGGTAATGGAATGAATACAAAGACCAATGAGGTGGCTGTCAAAGTCCTCAGGCAGAGAGGGTAATGGGTTTACATTTGGACACTTGTTAAAGATGGAGAAACATATTTTGGATGTACAGCAAACAGGCACACTTCTTATCCCTCTGCTCCAAGGTGGACAGCTCATTGATTTGGGTTCTCTTCATTGGCACTGAGATGAGCCAGCTGAGGAAGGGCATTCTTCTTTTCCCCATGTACTATTACATTAAATGAATTCAGACAGAGCTTTGGCTATGTGCCAGGCTTTGCCAGGAGCGAGATCAATAAAATGCAATCCACCCTAGTAATGTCCTTCTGGAAATAGCAGCCTCATCTTGCCTTTACTCATCTGCTTCATGTCATGTATGTTTTATCCTCTCTGCTCACCCTGGGGCCCAGCCATATTCAGGTACTTGCTACATCTTTGGATGAATTTGAATTTTTCTACTTGATTAGAAGGGAACCAATTCCTCCAACTCAAGTTTTGCTCAGAAGTCTGCTGGGCTCATATCCAAATGATTTTAGTTGTCCAAATAAAGAGTAGTTTGCCTACCTAATTCAAATGGTTATTATGAGAATAAAAACTACTTAGGAGCTTTGCAAGCATGAAAGGTATGGTAATCCCCTGCATTTGCATTGCCCTCTTACTATTGCCTGTCATGTTTATTCAACAAATACTGATTGAACCATGTGCTCAAAGCTGGAAGAGCAAGGAGAAATAAAATACAATTCTAGCCTTATAGAACTTACATTCTAACATGTGCTGGAGCACTGTGGGTCAAAGAAAAAGAACTTGAAAATCACTACTCATCCACTCCTGTCACTCTACAAAACTCAGATGCAGAGGAACCTGTAGCTTCCCCCCCCCTTTCCATTCTTTGTTAATTGTCATTCCTGGTGACCCCATGGGTCCTCTATGGGGTGCACACGAGGATGCTTTATGTGGAAGATTGGATCCTCTCTGCAGTTAATGGGAAACCGCTTTTCTTTCTATTGTTATTAATAGGATTCCTTGTTGTGTACTCCGGACTGCGATGGTTAACACATCCAGTTTTCTATCCCCGTGCATTAAGTAGCTGAGGTCCTGGGGCTAGTTGTGTTTTTCTTGCAGGCACTGAAAAGTCTCCAGGTTCTTAGATTTCTGAAAGGAGAGGGCATGAGGGGGAGGAGGAGCACGGGGTAGGTATGGTTAGACTGGTCCCCAGAATTCTCATTCATGCCGTGCTCTCCACCATTCTACTTCAGTTATTTTCTGTCCGCGTGCTAACCACCAGGACAGTCTCAGACTTTCTTAAGGCAGTCTGTGGCGTGAAGCACAAGCGGGGCATCCGGAAGACCCCTTGGGGTCAGGAGGAGCCGCACTTAGCCGCGCGGTGGAAGGAATGGAGCCCTGTGTGAGCATGCGCAGTAGCGCTCCGGCGTGCTGACTACTGTGGGAGGAAGGGGCGGCCCCGCACGCCGTTGAAGGGCGGCTCCACGTCGGCGACGAAAGTCGATTGGCTCTGCTCGTAAGGGGAGGGGGCCTCCGCTTCCGCCGGACACCGGAAGTGCTCCTGCCAGTGGGCCATGGAGCCAGTGGCACAATAGTATCTTGAGGTGTGAGGATTGCGGGGGCGGCGGCCATGGAGGCCGTACTGAACGACCTGGTGTCTATGGATGATCTGATGGTGAGGCCTGGCCCGAGGGAAGCAAAGGGACGATTCGGACGGGTGGGTTCTTAGGACAGTCAGGTCGGGGGCTAAACCCTCTTCCCAAGCATCAGCTTTTCTGCGGTAGCCGAACTACTACTCCCGGCAGCCTCTGCAGCGTCCGGTCCCTACCCGAAACTTCACTTTGCCCCAGAGGCTAATGGAAGTTGTAGTTTCCTGCACCACCTCGTCTCAAACTCAGGGCCTGGAGTCTGATGTGGAAAACCTGACGGGTTCGGGGTGCTGCAGATGTTGAGAGGTCAGGGTGCTGACACCTGTGATTTGAGTGCCCCTTCAATAGCGGGGGAACTTAGCGACCATCATAAAGTTTACATATTACTGAAACCATTCTAAGTGTATTACAAACGTGACTCAGTCTTTGTAGCTCTAGAGGGTAGACATTCTTTTTATTCCCATTCTGTAACGAAGAAAAGGCCCAGATCCAGCAGGGCGGGGCGAGATAGGGGAAGCAGTCCCCCACGAGGGACCGCGTGGGCCGTTGTTGAACAGTTCTGACAGCTTGTTTACTGTTCAGCCACTCTGGGTCAGCTGCCCCGAGAGTCGTGCCAGGAGCCACCAGCAGGTGGCATCTCTGCTCGGTACCACTGGGGGCGTGATGCGGTGGGGGGGACTATCCAAGGCGACATCCCGCTGCCAAGAAGCAGAGTGCCTGAGTCCCTGGGATGGAGGAAATAGCAGAGGTGGGTTAGGTACCAAGACCTTCTAGGGAAATGTGGCAGAGAATGGGAAGATGAAGTGTAGCAGAAATGAGCCCTCAGATCCTATTAGAGAATGGTTTCCCCTGCTTCCTAATGACTCCTCTCCTCTCCTATGACAGAAGTTTGAAAAGAAATTTCAGTCTGAGAAGGCAGCAGGCTCGGTTTCCAAGAGCACGCAGTTTGAGTATGCCTGGTGCCTGATTCGAAGCAAGTACAACGATGACATCCGTAAAGGCATTGCACTGCTGGAGGGTGAGGTGCTAGGCTACCTGACTCTCCCCTGCCCAACTTCCGTTGACCTTGTTCATTCCCTCCATCTCAATTGCTGGGATTCTTTTTCAACATGGGACCCTGTAGTACAGTCACCTGACAGTTATTTTCCTGTAAACTCACTGCAACAAAGGGCTATACTTAGCCGGATTTTCCCGGTGTACTTTTTACTAATTACTACCTCATCGTTGTTTTGCCAAACAGAGTCGCACCATGTCATTCCCCGTGGGACGATGGTGATCTGGTAGTCTAATCATAAGGAAAATGACTTGTCTGGAGGTCACACAGCTAATTAATTAATGGCTCATTGAAACTAGACGCTCCTGTCTTCTGTGTTCTGGTCCTGTGCTCTTTGCACCCCACCATATTGCTTATGCAGCAGCTGTTGAAAACCTTTATTGGGGATGTTGTGAAAAAAAGTGCAGAAGACAGCCCCAAAACCTGTGAGCAGTTGGTTTTTTTTTTGTTGTTGTTGTTGTTGTTTGTTTTTTTAATTGGAATCCTATCTGCCATTGGTTTTGAATGGGTCACCATTTGTCAGAGACCACAGTACTTGACATTTAAATTTGTCTGCACCCCCTTTGTCTTAGTCAAGTAATCATAGATAAGCAAACAACCAGTGATCTAGTAAAGGCACCCTATAAAAACACTGAAAATAAGAATCTTAATGCAAATAATTTCTCTCTTGTCTGTATTGCCAGCTCAGACTTCTAAGGTTTCCTTTATAGCAGGGCACAGCTGTAGATGTGGTCACTAAGCATTTCCTTTAGCTGAGAAGACAGTAATGCTGGGCATATTTTATAAATACCTGTGATACCACTTAGCAACAGATTCTAGCACATGGAGCACAGCTGAACACAGGCTCTGGGAAGTCACTGAGTAAGAGTCAGGTGGGGTGCTTCAGGGAAGGCTAATTGGAGGTGAGTTTTGAGCTGAGATTTTTTTTTTTAGAAGGGAAAGGAGTATACTTAATTTTGTACTAATCTGGGCAGCAAGTGACTAGTTAAAAATATGCAGCAGATGCCAAAACTGAGTAGCAATGCGTTTAGGCTTCTCCAGTGCCTTGATTTCCTTTCAGTTTCCTTGGGTGACCCAGAGTTGTCTTCAGTGTTGAACTGGCAAGTTGGGGCAGCCTGGCTTCGTGCTTCCCCAGAGCTCTGACATGGAAGCAGAGTGTAACCAGAGTTGAAACGGAGGCTCAGGGCAGTAACTTTCTGCAGGATCATAGAGGGCTTCAAGGAGTGGAGGGGTCTCTGGGCCATAAGTGCTAGTAAAGAGATACCTGGTTTTGACCCTCTTTACTCCTCCCTCCCCAGAGCTATTGCCCAAAGGGAGCAAAGAGGAGCAGCGGGATTATGTCTTCTACCTGGCTGTGGGAAACTACCGGCTCAAGGTGAGGCACAGAACTCGCTCTCCCACCTGGAGTGGGGATGGGCACAGCACCCTGTCACTTCTCCCTTCCAAGGAAGAACCCTGGCCAGCAGGAAGACTGCCTGGCCAGCAGGAAGACTGAAACGGACAGCTGGCAGGGGGTGGTGTTGGGTACAGAGGTGCAAGATGATAGCAGGTCAGGATGTCAAGGGAAGGTGAGAGACAGAGGATCATGGTGCTGAGGGTGTGGGGAACAAGATGACGTCAGGATCGGGGTGCAGCCTGAGCCTTGGGTTGTTATCTCCCCCAGCTTATCACCCCCACACTGTAGGGGTTGTTTGTGGACTCTACTCCATTGGGTGGGGCTGGAGTGAAGGAGGGGGTGAAGGTAGAGGGAGGAGCCCCCAGGGCAAGTGAAGGGAAGGCCCCTCTATGGGCAGAAGGAGTGATAGGATCCTGAGGGGGTACGTGTGTGTCTGTGTCTTTCCTGAGTGTAGGAATATGAAAAGGCCCTGAAGTATGTGCGCGGGCTGCTGCAGACAGAGCCCCAGAACAACCAGGCCAAGGAACTGGAACAGCTCATTGACAAGGCCATGAAGAAAGGTGAACACCTTCCCCTCTTCCCTTCTGTCTCCTGCTCCCCACCCCTTCTCTCCCGGGCCCCATCATCCCCAGGTCCTTCTCAGTTCTGCTAAATCCTCTTCCTTCCCCATGCTTGTGCCCTCCATTTTCTCTCAAAATGATCCCCCTCCAAGCAGTTACTCCTCAGACCCCCGGAAGTCCTCTTTTCCTAAGCCACAGGGTCCCTCACCCTGTGACTCCAGATAGAAGGGTACATCTTTGGTAGGAGGATATGATATCAGGATCCCTGCAGGCTAAGGCGGGGCTCCTGACTCTTCCTTTTCCCAGATGGACTAGTGGGCATGGCCATTGTTGGCGGCATGGCCCTGGGCGTGGCGGGACTGGCTGGACTCATCGGACTTGCTGTATCCAAGTCCAAATCATGAGCAAGACCACACCTCCGCCTCTGCCTAAGAAGCCGGGAGCCCGTGAAGGACACGTGAAGAGGGGCCCCTCCATCCGTTCTGTCCCTTTCTTCTGCACCCCATCATGGTCCTCTATGGTCTTCAGTCTTCTCTCCCCTGAAACCTGTCCTTTAGACCCAAATCATGTTTTTTGGGATGAGTGTAAATAAAATTGGGCTTTGGCTCTGGAGCCTCCGTGTCTGTGTTGAGGAAGCAGTGAGCAGATTCCATTGGGCACAGAGGGTGGGAGGTATGTGGAGTTCTTTCCTGTCCTACACTCTCCTCCTGTCCTCCAGGCTGGTGTGGGGTTCTCCTTTGTCCACTGAGCTGCCCAGATCCCACACCCTTCCTTCCTCCCCCTCCCCCAATGCCATGTTCTTGAGCCGCGGTAGGCAGTGTGGGGATATGGCCTTTGCACAGCCCTAGAATCCTGGGAGAAAGCAGCAACCGGAGATGGGCAGGGCAGAGCTGAGGGACAGGCTGCGATTTATGTCTCCTGTCTCCTCTGACCCACTCAGCTGCCTCTCAGCACGTGGAGTTTTCCACCCCAGGGGGGCCTCCCACTTAGTTTCCTCCAGAACCACCGCCCTTCCCTCCCTTTGTCTTCCTGCATCTTCTCCTTCCTCCTACCCTACCTTCTTAGAAGGGGGGCCACTGGGGTGGGGGAAAGGAAATGGGCATTTGGCATGGAGTAGCAGGGGTCTTGGGAGAAGTTAGGAACCCAAGACACCCCAGTTGTAGGTAGAAGCTTGAGACCCATCTCCCACCCCGCCTGCTTTGCCCTCCCCCCCACTCCGTGCCAGGCTCAGCAAGGGCCTGTCTTGCTTCACCACATACCTCTCGTTCCACAGCCAAGCCAGCTGAGCTGGGGGCCGAGAGGCGGGGTGGGGTGGAGAGGAGGCACCTAGGGGAACACGAAGGAACTTGATGTGGGGAAAGGGAAGCAGTTCCAGCTGAGTGATATGTTCTGTAACCACAGGGGTGCAGGATCAGCCCCTCAGAGACGACTCCAGCCGCACTAGCCAGAGGGAACTAAGGTGTGGCTGTGGCTGTGGGGCAGGAGAGGAGACTATCTGCAGCGAGACTGGTGCTCGGCCTTGGCTTGGGTGGAGACCTGGAGGCTCTAGTCCATCATAATCAGTAGAGCTGGGAGCAGTTCTGATAACCGAGCTGCTTAGATTAGCCAGAATCACGTCCTACCCCTCTGGTTTATCCCCTCTCGGACCCTTGGCAGCAGGACCAAGCTCACTCCCGAGTCAAAGCTCAACCCGCCAAGGGGGAAGCATTCAGGAAGTTGAAGTTTAGAGCAACCTTGGTAGGTCTGGGGAACCCAGACCTGATAGTCACCAGCCATGGAGGACTTGCTGCCCACGGGGAGCTTTGATCTGTGGCCACAGCTACTACAGACCAGGAGGTAAGTGGCAATATTTCTAGTTCCCAGAAGCAAGAATGAGCTCGAGGGGTCCAGACTTAACTGCTGGCATCACTTTGGTCTGGTTGAACCTGGGTTGACTGAACCCCAGAGCTGTAGGCTTTGCCTCAGTATTCCATTCCCTTACTCAACCGTGCTCTTCCTTGGAGACTCAGCCCAACCCCTAGGCCTTAGAGTTTCTTGATCATTCTCACCAGCATCCGAGGGGATGGCTCCACTCCCTTGATCCTTCCCCATTGAAGGCAGCACTCGGCCTGGCTGTGGTCATTTTCTGTCCCTGTCCCTGTGTCTTGCCTCTCAGTCACCATCTTTCTCTAGTCCTTATTGTATTCTCTGGCCCCCGAGCAAAGCTGAGTCAGAGACAGACGCTTCCCCTTGGCTCCCAGTGCCTCCCATGGGGGCCCCTCCTTGGCTACATCCGTTAGTCACTCCCCAGTAAGTCCTTTCCCCCCACCCTTGTGGGGCGGGGAGCCTGGGGCAGCCCAGAGGCTGGGGGAGGGAGTGGACTTTTGGCCCGCTCCGTTTATTCCCTCCATCTCCTGGTCAACAGCTACTGCACGCTCTTGGCTCATTCCGCTGACCGACCTGTGGGGAAGCAGAAACCCAGAGAGAGGAAGGAGACAGAAACTGGAGACAGACCTGAGCTGAGGAAGAGGCAGAGGCCACAACTGGCTTTCTGCCCATCCTCTCCCTCTCTCCCCAGTCGGCCTTAACAGCCTTCCTCAGCCACAGCTCCAGTCAGGTACACTGGGACTTAGCTCCTCCCCTCCCTGGGGCCCCCTGGCGCCCCTCCAGCCAGTGTCCCACCATGTCGATGGCCGTGGAGACCTTTGGCTACTTCATGGCAGCCCTGGGGCTGCTGATGCTGGGGGTGACCCTGCCACACAGCTACTGGCGAGTGTCCACCGTTCACGGGAGCGTCATCACCACCAACACCATCTTCGAGAACCTTTGGTACAGCTGTGCCACCGACTCCCTTGGAGTCTACAACTGCCGGGAGTTCCCGTCCATGCTGGCCCTCTCTGGTATGGGGTGGGGAGAGCACAAGGGAGCAGAGGGTGGTGGGGGGCAGGCAAGACCCTGGCTGGGTGGGTGCTGCTGTGGTCCTGGGCACCCGCCGTCTGGGACTGCAGCGGAGGCCTGGTCACAAGTGGCCCTTGCCCTTATGCAATACTGTCTCCATCATTCCCAGGACAGGTGCCGAGTGAGACTACAGGTCCAGCGCCTGCTGTTGACTAGCTCTGTGCTTGGGCAGGTGGCAGAATGAGCTGCGTTTGACCCGTGAAACGAGGGTGACAATAGCACGGGCTCATAGGACCATCTTGAGAGTTATACAAGGTGGAACATACAATGTTGACATGTGTCCGCAGGTACACATGTACAGTCAATTTTATTTAGTGTTTCAGTCTTAGGGTGGGAGTACTAGGGCTTGGGGGTGAAGAAGGGACCCCGTCTTAGAGTCTTGAGGGTTGAGACACTTAAAAGTTAGAGCAGCCTCAGCAGGCTTCCGCCCGCGCATTGGTCTCAGTGACAAGGCAAGTTCTGAAGGACTATTTCAAAGGGAATCTTCTTGCAGATCTCAATGTCCATGGTAAGCAGGCAGTATGTGTGTTTGGGGTGCTGAAGACAGTGTATTTTTTAGATTCTTGGTGAGCTGGAGCCTATAGCTCTTAGGGTCCAGAAAGGTTCTCTAAATGGCTATAGCATCTTCTTCTTTTCCTGCTCACCTTATGAGTGGTGGTCCCCATCATCCTCCTGTCTGCCCCATTCCAGGCCAAGCGGGGATGACCTGGAACCCTATGCAGGGCAGCATCCAAGCCCTCAAGGTGCTCCCCCCAGAGCCATCTTGCTCCTCCAGGTCCCCCCGCTGCAGGTGCCAGGTAGTATGGGAAGAACTGGGGTCAGCACTATGAAATCCCTCCTAGGAAGGTCAAAAACACTCTGAGCAGTGAGAGCATACAGGTGGGTCTCTTGCGCCCCCACTAGCTCAGAATTTCCTACGGCAGCTCCAAGGGGGTCGTACTTCATTTCTCTCTCTAGAGCTTACTGTTTGCAAGGAGTTATCCCACAATAAGTGTCTATGACAGCGAAATACCATCTAGACTGAAACCCAGAAGGCTGAGTGGCTGGAGGGGATTCGGTAGTAGGCAGCTCAGCAGCCCACCTCACCTATCCCCATCTACACCAGGGAGGGGGATGGAGGAAAGGAAGGAGGGACCTCTGCCATGTGTCTGAGGTGGGTGGCAGGTTCCAGGGCCATGCTGACTACTCCCCCCATACCATTTCAGCACCTTTGCAACAACCCTGCTGGTGAGAGTATCAGTCACTATCTCAAGCAGCTGGGAACTGAAGGCAAGCGCTGCCCTGCCCAGAGCCACACTGCTGGCAGAGGGGCTGGACCCTAGACTGAGTCCAGAGCACCCAGTACTTCCAAGGCTGGATTTGGTTCCGGAGGGGTCTTGACTGTCACCTCCATAGTCCAGCCCCTCAGCCCAAGGTCAATAGACCCATCCATAATCTCTGTGCATTGGAGCTGCCTGGGGATTCAGAGCTGGTGCCCCAGGTGGAGACTAGCCGATCGATGAAGGGAAGATAAGGGGTAGGGGGAGAGGGTGGAAATTCAGAGGGAGTGGCTGGGAGTGAGAAGGTGCTCCCAGAGAACTTTGTCCCTCCTCCCTACCCCCCAACTTCATACACATCCTCCTGGCAGGAACCCAGCCTTTCCCCTTCAGCACCAGTGGCACTGCCCCACCCGGGAAAGGGGTGCAAGGTCCTCGTGAGTGCTTGGCAACTATCAAAGACTGAGGAGGAAGAAGGGGGGCCAGAAAGTGACCCAACTCTGAGATCTTTTAGCAATGGAGAAAAGGGAGACTGAGGTCAGGAAAGCATATGAACTAAACTGTGACTGGTTCTGGCCATTGGTATCCCACCGTCCAGATCAGAACCTGCTCTTGACCCAGTGGACCCACTGCTGTCCCCTGCTGGTAACTAAAGGAAAACTTCTGTTCAGGATGTCCCAGTGCTAGCACTAGAAGGCAGCTGTGGAGGGAGGTGGGGGGTGCTCCGGTGCAGTTTCTGTGAGACACAGTGGAGTGCCACAGGTGATCTAGCAGCAGTGTGCGTGCGTACGTGCGTGCGTGCATGTGTATGTGTGTGTACTGTCCTACACACACGTCCTTAAGTGTCTAACCATTTTGATTGTCCCCTTTCAGGGGATTGCTACTGACATCTAGTGGGTAAAAGCCAGAGAATTTGCTAAAATCCTCCAAAGTACAGCAAAGCATTCTCTGGCCAAAATGTCAGTAGGACCAAGGGTCAGCCTTGAGGTATAGGTGGGCCAGTGGGAGGGAGAAGGGTACAGAGACTGAGACTCCTTTGAACTGAGGTGAACTCCAGGGAAGGAGGAGCTGTGACCGCTCAGCCTGTAGCCTGGTGGAGCCCAAAGGGGAAGGAGATTAAAGAACTGAGACCTGAGCTGGGGCTACAAGCAACAAGCTTTGCTGCAAAGAGGGAGAAGGAATGGAAGGGGCAGGGGTTCTTTCAGGGACTAATGGCTGAACCCCACCTCCCCAGGGTACCTCCAGGCCTGCCGGGCACTCATGATCACTGCCATCCTCCTGGGCTTCCTGGGCCTCTTCCTAGGCATAGTGGGGCTGCGCTGCACAAACATCGGGAGCATGGTGCTCTCCAGGAAGGCCAAGATGGCAGCCACTGCGGGGGCCATGTACATTCTGGCCGGTAAGTAGGGGGAGCTGGAGCCTGAGCTGAGATGGGTGCTTGAGTGGCCCTCAGCAGCAGACCCTGGGGTCCCTCTGCTCTCTCTTGTTTCCCACTCCAGCACTGGCCGCACCATCCCTTTGCACTGACACCTGCCCTTCCATGCTCTTCTTTCTCTCCCTGCCCAGCCCAGCCTCGCCTAGAGCCAGATCCCCTGGCTCTGAATCAGCCCAGCAGCAATGTTTCATGAGTCCCCACTAAAAGCAAGGCTCAAGTAAGGCTTGGGAGGGCTCCAAGGGAGAGTGGCATTCACCTCCAGAGCTTTCAGCCTGGCTTAGAGGGCCAGAGCTGGGCCTTGCTGACAGCACACGGTACCAGTACTTCGAGACTCTCCATCTCAAATTATTTTCAATTTGCAAAACATTTCTGCACAAATCCCATCACTACCAGCCTGTGAGGAGGCTGGTGCTTGTCCTGGTTTCCAGAAGTGGAAACAGGCCCAGAGAAGTCAGGTGCCCAGTGAGTGCCCAAGCTGGGTAGACCCTGGATGGGGCAGACTGCAAGCAAGGAAACTATGATGTGGGAAGGAACGGAGCAGGTCAGGGATAAAGGGCTGAGGGTGGAGGGCCGCAGACCAGGCAAGAGAGCTGCCCACGTTGGGTTTTGGTGCCAACTGGAGAAGCTGATTTTTGACTTGAGGAAACAAGACAGTTATGGCCTGGGGAGGGAAAAAGAGAGGAATCAAATAAAACTTGCCCTTGGACTCAGGATACCTCATATCCTGCATTCAGGCTGCTTCCTCCACCTGGATGCAAGCGCCGTCCTCTTCTCCTCCAGGTTTCTGTGGCATGGTGGCCATCTCCTGGTACGCTGCCAACATCACCAGGGAGTTCTTCGACCCCTTGTTTCCTGGTACCAAGTGAGTGTGGGCACCCCATTTTCCAGGGGTGGAGGGGGGCAAGGAGAGGGCAGTGGGGAGGACTCGGTCCAGACCTGGGAGCTAGCGCTGCACCGATGTGGTGCTTTTCTTCAGGTATGAGCTGGGTTCTGCCCTCTACCTGGGCTGGAGCGCCTCTCTGCTTGCCATCCTCGGCGGCCTCTGCCTTTGCTTCACCTGCTGCTGCGCTGCTGATGAGGACGGCCCCCCTGCCAGGTATTGGTGGGCAAATGACATGGGGGCGCGGGGTTGTGTGAGGCGGTGAGGGTTGCACCTCCATCTGACCCTGGCCCCCTCCTCCGACAGCACCTGGGTCCCCTACAAACCCCCCACCAAAACCAAGTCCAGCCTCACTGTTCGGCTGCCCACCGCGGCCTCCGATGAAGGTGACAGCAGCTTTGGCAAATACGGCAAAAATGCTTATGTGTAGCAGACCTGACCTGTGGACCTCATCTGCTCCCAGAGAAGAGGGGTCCCCGAAGCCCTGGGCTCAGGTGCCAGTCCGGTGATCCAGCTCGTGGTTACACCTTTAGAGTTAGTTAGCCTTGCCTGGGGCTCCTTGGTGCCTGGAAGCCACGCCCAGCTCTGACGGAACCTCAGGCCCCGCCTCTCCCACCGGAGCTCCGCCCTGGCCACGCCTTTGTCGTCTGGCCCTGTGGACCCACCAGACCAAGAACTTGCCTCCTTAAAAACTCACAGTGGACTCCTGAGACTGGGCCCCACCTTTATTTTGAGAATCTGGGTTCTCGGTTGTACGGAGACCTTGTAAGGAGGTTGTAAGGTGCCCCCAAGTGTTTGTCTTCTATGTAAGTTCATGTGTAAATAAATGTTATTGTGAACTGTTCAGGAATAGGGGTGTCAAGAAGCAGCTTTTAAGCCAAGCAACAGGTGGCCAGGACATCCTGCAGTTTCCTGGAAATGTGAATGGATGACCAGTGGACCAATCAGGGAATTTGTTGTTGGACCACTGGCTGTCACCTAACCTCTCCATGCCGTTGGACTGTTAAACCCAGCAAAAGAGAAGGGGTGTGAGTGTTGTCAAAATTGTGGCACTTTTGAGCGGGGTATGGTGGTGCATGCGCCTGTAATCCCAGCTACCTGGGAAGTTGAGCCTGGGGATCGCTTAAGTCCGCAGGTTTGAGACAACCCTGGGCAACATAGCGAGACCTAGTCTCTTAAAAAAAAAAAGTTAAAAAAAAAAAAAAGATTGTGGCACTTTAAGATTACTGATGAAGAGTCATCAAGGAGCAGAGATTGGAAGCCCCAGCTCTTAAGTACTGCACGCTAACCAATTGCGCCACTGGAGCTCCTGAAGCCCCAGCTCTATGAAGCGAAAATAGCAGAGTAAACCCCTGACCAGCCTGAGACCAGTTCCTCCTTTGACCTACCCCTGAACAGCCCATACCATCAAAGAATTTATAAGCTGGACAAAAGCAGGAATGAAAGCAGTTAGTTGTCAGGCAGGGGCAGGGGCAGCTCCAAGGAATGGCCTGAGGAATTATCTGTGAAAAACCTCAGTGACAAACTTTTAGTCCTGCGCAGTGATATCAGAAGCTGTCATTTACTCAGTACTTACCAGGCGCTAGGCACGAAGTGAAGCATGGTCCCATATAACGCTCACAGAATCTGGAGGTAGCCTAACAACCAGAGCGGTAAAGTGATCTGTCCCAGCTACGTAGTAAAGTAAGTTAGTAGGACCAAGGTCTCAAGACTGATGATGTAACTGGCCTGCTCCCCAGAATTGTTGGCGCCAAACTAATTTATATAATTCAATTCAATGCTCTTTGAGGTCTTTAGTGTGTCTCCTGTGCCCAAGCCTTCCAGATCCAAGAATGAACCTACTGCCACATCCCCAAGAAGGGGCTGAGCTACCCCATCACAGGACACTGGGCCTGGCATCTAGAAGCTATTGCTGTAGTAATTCCCTCAAGACCCAGGCGTCTCGCAATGTGGGGACCTAGTCTGCTCCAGCACACAGGAACTTGGTGAAACTTGACTGAGGTTATTGCTTTAAGTGGGAGTCCAGACATCCTGGAATCAGTTTCCTGGAAATGTGAATGGATGACCAGTGGACCAATCAGTATCAGAGCAGCCAGAGGCCTTGGGGTCTGGCTCTGTGCCACCATGAGCAGGGCGGGGGGAGAGCTGAGTATATCACTGAGTAGACAGAGCTTAACAGTATGCAGATCCAAAGTGATTCTATCACAACAAAATATTAAGCAAAGTCGGTGAATTTAGAAAAGAAACGGCCAACTCAGTGCAAATCTGACAGGAACTCCGACGCAGGTGATCATTGTGAAGCACAGATGCTGTTTCACAGCCAAGAAAGTCTTTTCCTGTTTCTCTTGAGTGTGCTTCTTGGTGAAGAGAAAAACAGATAGGTTAGGAACCCAGGGAGGTTTCCCTTCCTGGGAGAGAGACAATAAACTAGGCCTGAGTTGGCACCCAGCCAATTGAATTCCTGGTGCCTGTTACTACTGCTGCACAATGAAGCACCCAAGACTCAATGGTATAAAGCACTTTATTACATGGGCAGGGTCTGTGGCCTGGAGCTGAGATAGGTACAGTGAAGATGGCTTACATCTGCTACATGGTATTGCGGACACAGCTGGGAAGACTCCAGTGGCTGGGGTGACTCGATACCCAGGAGCTGGGATCAGCAGGACACATCTTCACTCCCATGATGAACGCCTGGGGCTTGCACCACTTGAAGGCTACGCTCTGCTGTGTCAGTTGACAGTAACCCTGGGCTTCCTCACAGCAGGCCCTGGAGATTGTATGTGGTGGCTGAGGACTCCGAAAGCAAGTGTCCTAGGGAGAAGGCTGCCCCTGCACTCTTTCACAGCCTAGCCTTGAAGGTCACACTTGAATGTCTCACTTCTGCCATTGTCTAGTGATTAAAGCAGTCATAAGTTCACTCAGAACCCAGGGGAGAAGACCCCACCTTCTAATGACAGGACAGTTATAAACTATACAGCCTTCTTTTAAAACCACCACACTTAGGGTCGCCTCGAAACCCTGTCCTTACCACCATCCAACATGGAGCTGTCACCAACACCACTTGTACAACTGCAAGTCTGCAGATAACGGGCAAGCAGTTCCTCAGGATAACACCAGAACATCTGGGTCATCCTCAGGGAAGTCCCCCAACATGGGAGAATAGTTTCAAAAACTGTGTAACACCAGCTTTGCCAGACCTCACTCATATTCACATTGAGGTCCATTTTCAACAAACATTTCCTTAAGTTGGTCACGGTAGCATGTGCCTGTAATCCCGAGTCGGAGTGTCCGAGATTACCCCAGGCAACAAAGTGAGACCTAGTCTCTTAAAAAACAAAAAACAAACAAAAACCCACTTTCTAAGCACCAGCTTTACTATGCTCCAATAGGGCAACAAGGCCTAAGACAGCAATTTCAAGGAGCTTACAAGCTTCCAGCTTGCAGCCACTTAGAGAAGGCATGGGTGAAAAGTTCTAGAACTGCAAGAGTCCCAGGTGCAGGGTCACCAGAAACAGAACTCTCTATACTATGAATTACCCTGTGTCCCCGGAAACTTGTGGGTTTTCTCTGCTGCTAATAGCCTCACGTACCACAACCCTTGATAGCAAAGGCTTACTCAGGACATCTCTGCCTTCAGCCTGGCAGCAGCTAATCTCTTCCACTGGATTAAGTGCCAGAGGATAAAGACAGGGCTGCTGCTCCTGCAGGATCTGCACCTCTGTCCCCAACTGACTCTACTTCCCTGTCACCCAGTCCTAGAGTCTAGTTGTACTCACAGGTTGCTCTGGAAAACTAAATAAACAAGAAGCAAAAACAAAAGAACTAAATAAAAAAGGTGATACCAAAAAGTAGCCCAGAAATACAGAGACATGAGGGTGGCAGGAAAATGGGACAAAATATCTCCTGGTTAGGGGCCCAGAGGGGCAAATAGTAGGAGGGGCAATTGACAGGCAACGGGAAAAGACACAGAGCCACATAACAGAGAGTAGGAGAGAAAGGTGACCCATGAACCTCACTCCCACAATGCTATGTGACTGAACAGCTCAGCTCCTCCTTGCAGGAGACCTTTTATTGCAATAGTGTTCTGCAGGCTCACCGACCCTGGAAGTCTAGACTACTTTCCCTGGAGGGTGAGACTTAAGTTTTGTGGGGCAGGTAAACCACTCCTCTCTTAGTGCAGGGGACCACTCTGCTTTTGGTGATGCCCTTTCTTGTCAGGGTGATGCACAGAGGGACTTCCTCTCCAGGAACAATAAGCTCACACAGTCCACTTCAGGCACCTGCAGGAGAAGGAGGTCCAAGATGAGGAGAGGGGCCAGGAGGCTGTGGGGAGTAGGTGGGAGAGGGTATGAACCCAGGGAAAGTGCCAAGCTCACCTGGTTTCCTGGTGGGTACCTAGACAGCGCACAGTGCAATAGCGGGCACCGCAGCTAACACAGGTGTACGGGGAGGGGAAGCCACAGACAGCACAGAAGGGGCGCTGGGGCCGGGATGGGGGTCCTGCACAGGCAGTCAGGTAGTTGGGACCCTCGGCCACGCTCAGGTTCTACAGAGACAAGGAGGGTAAGCTCTATGATGTCTCCACCCATCTGTGTAACACATACCTGTCAGGAACAAGGAATTCTGGAGACTCATTCACTTCCCTCGCTCACCTGCTCCTCTAACAAGGCCTGAAAGTTTTTGCGGAAGCGAAGTTTAAAATGATCACCTCGAGTTTTCTTCTTTTTCTTTCCTAGAGATCAAGGGCGATTAGTTACTTGGCATTTGCCAAGAAAGACACCATCTTTCTCTGCCCCATCATTCCTGATACCCACTAGTCTATTCCCCCTGCCTGTATACTCCCAGGGATCCTAAGTCAGCCTCTCTCTACTGTCTTCTTCCTTGTCCCACTCTCCAATCCTTACCTGCCTCTATCTCCATATTCCCTAAATCTAAGGCTTACTGTCAGAGCTACAAGGATCTCAGAGTTTATCTACTCCATCTTCCTTATTCTATGTACCCGAGAGGAAACGGACACATAGAAAAGGGAAAGCAGCTGGCCCACAGTGACACAGCCGGTCTCTGGCAGAGCTAGAGCTCCCCCCGCCATCCCCTCCCCCTCCCCTGGACCCCACAACACCACTAAGATTCTTCACTTTCCTTTGGCCTCATCTCTTATTCTTCCACCCGCCTCACCAGTGTCTGCATCATCATCAAATTGAGGGAGCCGCTTTCCAAGCTGGGGGAGTCCTGCGTGGGGGTCATCCTGGAAGTTGTCATTCTCCAAGGCCTCGAGCTGCCTATTGATGCGGCGCTGTCGGGCCGCCCGGTCCAGCACCCGCCGCTGTCCAGGGTCCTGGGAGCGAACTGATGGGGCAGAGCCAGAGCGTTATAAGGGATGCAAAGAAAGAAGCTGACGTGATCCTGGCTCTGGGTAGCATATGATGATGTCTAATCTGTAGTGGGGAACTACAGGTCTAGTTATCAAGCCATGGCCCCTATCTCTTACAGTATATCGCCCCTCTGGCTTACTTCTTTTCCAGCTAGCAACAAGTGCCATTTCAGTCACTCATGTTTTCTATCCCATTGGCCCTAGTCTGTCCTCCTAGCCTCAGGCCCAACCAGTGAACTGTCTCGTGGAGGCCTCTCCTACAATTGTGCTGCCAGAGACCACTATACACCAGGGCTTTCGGCTCCACCGAACCACAACTCACTTGGTCTTGGTACTCAGTCTTGGCAATCTCATTTCCTACCTCCAAGAAAAAGGTCACACACATGTAGACATTCATCGTTCAGTCTGCCCTGTGTCATTACTGCAGAGACACCTACCTACCTCCTCTCCACCCCAAGGGAATGTACCCCTCCACCATCAAATCCCACAGCTAGACCCAATCCTTCACCTCTAACTTGAGTCCTCCCTTCCCTTGTGCATCTCCAACCTTGCCACCTCACGTTCGCTTCAATGGAAAAACCTGCTAAACTAACACATCTACCCAACTTCACAGCTATGCTTCTTTGTGAGCTTTCATTTCTTTACCTCCTGTCTATACCTCAACTCCTACTAAAACTCTCATTCAATGATACCATGACAACCTCTGCCCAAACCCAGTGTGCACTTTACTTGAGAGCTGTTTACTGAAGAGACGATGCTGACTGTCTCTCCCTTGGGTTGAGAGAGGCCATTCATCTGATTCCAGGTTCCCCTTCCCTAGGTTTTCTTATAGTTTTTCATCCCTGATTCTACTTCTCAGTCTCCGATATCAGCACTCTCTCTGCCTGTAAGGAGATGGCTGGTCCTATTCTCTTTCTCAGGTGAATGTTCTTTCTAAGATTTCTAATTCAAACACAAAGCTTGCTCATCCAAAAGTAGATAACTCCAAAAATGGCTCTCTCTATTCAGAACCTTGTTCCAAAGTCCAGAACTGGCTATCCAACCAGATTCAGGATAATACCTGCTGACCCCACTGGCACAGCAACTTAAAAAAAAAAAAATCCTCCTAACCCAACCTGTTTCTCCTGTAGACTCTCTTTTAAGTGACTGGAACCATCTATGGCAAGATCCAAATCAGAAACTAGGAGTTATTTTAAGCCATATCTGTTCACCAGGCCCTAAAAATTCTACAAAAAAAAATATATTTCTATTCATTAATTGAATATTTGAGTGTCTATAACCAAGTAATAGCATCAATACCAGTGATTGACACTGATGGACATGTACTATGAGCCAGGCAGTACACTGAGCTCTCTTCACAGATGGAACGCTTTAACCCTTACAACCCTAGGAGACAGATATCATCATCATCATCCCCAGTTCAGAGGTTAAGAAATGTGTCCAAAGTTCATACAGGTAGTGAGTGCCTGGGTCAGAATGCAAACCTAGAACTGCCCAGCATCAAAATACCTGCTCTTGGTCACAGAACTAGACAAATGCCTTGGGTTCTGGGAATACAATAGCTAATGACCTGGTAGGGATACAAATGACCAAACAAGCACAGTTCAGCACAGACTATGCTAGGACAGGAAGGACAAAGTGCGACATGGTAGAAACACCTAACCTAACTCTGGCATAGCAAGGAAGACTTTCAAAGGAGAGTCAGCCAGGTTGAGACTTGACTGATGAATGAATAAGCCTAGCCAGGGGAGAAGGGACAGTGTCTTGAGTCCTGATGCCAGCATGAAAGATCTGGATAGGAGACTGTATGCCCTTCACTAAGCTAAAAGAAGTTCTTTGTGTCTATGTATAAAGTATGTGTGGGGGGGAGGGGCGATAAAGGGGAGGACATGAAGTCAGGCAGACCGGAAAGTCTCTTTTGAGTGTGTAAAAGCATTTATTGTGGTTTTTGGTTTACTATTTATTTTTATTGGCTTTCAAGTTATGTAAAGGAACTTGGACTAGGGGGCTTTATGTGAGGTGATGGAGATAGAAGATCTTAAGAAAGGTGTGACATGACTGGATTTATTACAAGTCAATTTCACAGTGTATCCCAATCTTCATCTCTTTTTATCTGGACCACTCAGTTGGCCTTCCAGTCTCCAGACCTGCACCACACAATAAAGAAGCCACCAGCTACATGTGATATTTAGAAATACTAAAGCCTGTATGTTATAAACCAGTGTTACACCAATAAAAAATAAGGAGAAAAAGAGGACTAATCTTAGTATATAAAGTCATCACTACTATCATAGAGATAAGTAAATAAGTTAAAACAGATCTCAAAAAGCTTCTTAGCCCTTTCACCAGGTTGAAGACACAGGTAAAAGGCACCATTGTGAATCAGGAGGGCCACCACCAAAGGTAATCAATCTGACCCCTTGATCTCAAACTTCCTAGCCTCCAGAACTGTGGGCAATACACTTCTTTGTTTATAATAAACTTAAACGTAGAATAACATTAGTCCTACGTTAAATCTTTAAAGTTCGGATCGTGAGTCACACTAGCCACCTTTCCAGAGCTCAATAGCCTCAAGTGGTGAATAGCTGACATATGAGACATCATTGCTGATGAGACACGTTTCCATCTCCCTAGAAAGTTCTACTAGTCAGCGCTGCTCTAGGCCCTCCAGCACTGAGAACACTTGCACCAAGCAAAACCGTAACTCGGCTTAGAACTCGGGCGAGCGTCTTCTTGCCCTCCAGTCCTTGCTGTGCCCTCCTCTGCAGAAGATCCGATGCTCGCCACTTCACCCGTCCAGGCGCTTCGCACCCCCGTCTCACTATCTCACCTATCACTATAACAGAAATGGTAGGGCTCCGAGTCGGTTCCCTCCCAGAAAGCCGGTTCTTAGATGAGCAAGATCGTTGTGCTTTCTCCATCCCCAAGCCAGCATCAGCAAAACAAGAATGGTTGGTTAGGGGAAATGCCCCGACGCAAGGACCGAAGGCCAGGGAAGGGATCTGAGATTAGGTGAGGGAATCCTCGGCCAGGTTAGGGTTTCGGAGGAGGACAGGGCCAGGGGTTCACATACCCGAAGTTTTCTTCTCCACCATTTCTGCACGCAGCTCACGGAAGAGCCCACCACGCAAGCGCGCTAACCTACCCGCCTCGGTAGGGGCATCATCATTTCCGGTGGCTTGTGCTTCTGCGCGTGCGTGGAATCATACATCTGCTGTCCCTCAGTAAGGGACGTTCCCTTGGAGACCAGCAAGCTATCCGCCATATTTTGTAAGGGCAAGACTACTTCCGGCCTCAATGAAATTGTGTATTTTGTAGGAATCCCCGAAATGGGTCATTTTAAAGAGGTGGTGCCTGTGGTCTTTCGAGAAACGTCATTTTCTTCCGGTCCTTCTAAAGATGTCATCATCACAGAGATCGCCCTTGGAGCTTCTGTCTGGACCTGTAGAGATGACTGGCCAAACCAAAGAAATCGGGCAGACTTAAGTGGGCAACCCCAGCGGTCCCTGAGGCCCTCTGCCAAAACTTCCACTCCCCGCTCCCCGGGGACTTAGCGGTGTCAGGCCGCCCTCCCGCTCCTTCCTCGTCCCCGCCCCGCGCGCTCCGCCGCCTGGCTCTCCGGGTCTTCCGCCCGGCAGCCGGGAGCTCCCGGCAAAGACCCCGCCTCCGCGCCCTGTCGGGCTCTCCAGGGGTCACTTCCCCTCTCCTGATTTCTCTTTCCTCGTGTGTCCGGCGGGCTGTGGGCCCGGCGGGCTCTGATCAAAGTCCGGGCTCCGGATCCCAGGCCTGAACTCCCGCCCCTCCCCCTCTCCCGGCCGGGAGCCCCTCCGCTCCTCTGCTGAGCCCGCGCGCTCCCCGGGACAATCCTCGCCTTGTCCGGTGGGGCGCCGGCATCTGGAGTTTTCTGTAGCTCCGGATACGCCTTTTTTCCAGGGCGGAGCCCCAACGCCGCTACTCCGCAAAGTGGGCGGCATAGCAGTCCTGGCGCCCCCTTTCTAGAGCCCCTCGCCCGAGGTGGGATCCAGGCGCGCAACCCAAGCCGGGTACGAGCCTGAGTGCGGTCTCGGCCCACTCCCCGCTATGGCCTTCTACTGCGGGGCATTCCGGCTCCTGTGGCTGCTGCTGCTGCGGCCGCCGGCGGTGAGCCCGACCTCCGACCGTCCTCGACGCGGCGACCCGGTCAACCCAGGTGAGAACCTCTGGAAAGCCAGGTGACTGACGTGTCTGCCTGCCAGGACCCCGGAGAGGGTCGGGGCCTCGAGGGTGTGGCCAGTCTCTCACTGGGCCCCTCGCACCCTCCCCATCTTAAATCGGGGTTTCCAGCCTCCTATTGCCAACTGGTCCCGAATTTCTCGGTGTCGCTCCCATCCTGCTCTCACTGGGGTCAGAGTTTCTCTGGGTGGGAAGAGTCTCAGAAAGAATGAGAGAAAAGATAAGGAACAATAGCAGTTTGAGGGAGGGGAAGGGGGCCGCTCGGTGAGCAGAATTCCTGAGTGCCCATTCCTGGCTGATGACAGAGAAGCTGCTGGTGATCACCGTGGCCACAGCCGAGACTGAGGGATACCGGCGTTTCCTCTGGTCGGCGGAGTTGTTCAATTACACCGTGCGGGTGAGGAAAGGAACACGCAGAGTGGGCTGAGGGCTGGATGCCTGGGACTCCACGGTGAGCCTGGTCAGGAGGGCCCACCCAGCCTGCTGAACTCCCTGACCTGCTGAGTCTCCCCAACAGACCCTGGGCCTGGGAGAGGAGTGGCGAGGGGGTGATGTGGCCCGAACAGTTGGTGGAGGCCAGAAGGTCAGGTGGCTAAAGAAAGAAATGGAGAAATATGCAAACAAGGAAGATATGGTCATCATGTTTGTGGACAGGTAAAGGGGCTAAAAGTGGGGAGGAAGGGAAGAGGAGAGTAGAAGGAGGGGAGGCTGAGATTCCTAGTGGCTGCCCTGTTCATTCTCCTCCTCCTCCCCTAGCTATGATGTGATTCTGGCTGGCAGTCCCTCAGAACTGCTGAAGAAGTTCATCCAGAGTGGCAGCCGCCTGCTCTTCTCTGCAGAGAGTTTCTGCTGGCCCGAGTGGGGCCTGGCCGAACAGTACCCTGAGGTGGGCACAGGGAAGCGATTCCTCAACTCCGGTGGTGAGTGACAGAGTGCCAGAGGTGAAGGGATCTAGTATGGTGGGGCATGGGGCCTTCCAGGTGCCTGGGGGCAGGAGAGGGAGTGGGGACTGGCCCGTGGGACCCTGAGAGACCTGACATCAACACCTTCTCTCACCCCCCAGGATTCATTGGCTTCGCCCCCACCATCCACCAGATTGTCCGCCAGTGGAAGTACAAGGATGATGATGATGATCAGCTCTTCTACACTCGCCTCTACCTCGACCCAGGACTGAGGGTAGGGAGGGTCAGTGGAGGAGGGCAACCTACACCCTTGTGGAGGTTCAGGCCACAGGCTAAGTGGGAGAGAAGGGGTAAAGGGCTTTGGAGAAGATAGAAAAAAGAAAAGTGTGGACACCCATGTCTCAGTTCTTTCTTTTTTTAATTTATTTGTAAGCATATTAGATGTTTTAAATTTTCTAAACACCAATAATGCCATTTTGCTAAAGTTACAATTTTGAAAAATTAACTAGGCCCCAAAACTGCTCCTGGTGTTTCTGTCAAGTATATCTGGGTGTCTGCCATCTCTCCGTGCTGCCTGCATTTCTCCCAGCTCTCAGGAGCAAGATGAAGGGGTACAGGAACTACTCTGAAGCCCTCCTGGGTAGTGAGTCCAGGGGAGTCTGGCGACAGCCTTGGATACTCAAGTGCTATGTGAAGCAGCTTCTGTACATCTGCCCCCCTCCCCCTTCTGCCTTCCTCAGGTTTGTTCTCTGGAAGGTTTGCTTATTCAGAGGAAATAAAATATTTTTAGATCAAGTTATAAGACAAGAAATATGGCCAATGCTTTAGCATCATTTCAAGTGTAAGGGTTTAGCTCAAACAGATGAAACAAGGTTGAGGAAAAGGATGACTGTTCTCTCTGGGCCACCAGCGCTCCCTCCCTCCCCCACCCTTCTTTCCTCTCAGTTGCTCTGCTCAAAAGAGAAGGCAAACTCACTAACTGCTGGAGGGCCCCTCAGGATTTGAGGCTTCACGTTGTACTCTTCTGTCACTTTGTATCTCTTACTATCCCAGTGTGCTCCAAGAACTACTTCTTGTTCTGGGGTTATCCTTCAAGGATTGCAGCAGATAGCTCTGTTGCCATCCGCTTCTACCTCCTGCATCCCTTGCAGTCACTTCTTGAAAGGTTCTCCTGGTGCTGAAGTTCTTCCTGTCCCTGACCCCGCTGCAGGCTGGCTCTGCAGCTGCTCTTTCTCCAGGAGTCTTGCGGTTGGTGTTAACTCTGATGCATCTTTGTTGGGGCCCTAGTTAACCCCTTTGGCTTAGCTTCCGTGTGGACACGTCCCTGTCACTAGTTCTGTGCCTTAGGGGTGACAACCACTTTGGGCATTTAGGGCTTGGAGGTCAGCATCACTCACCATGTCGTGTTGCCCTGGTCCTGCTCTGCCCATGACATCTCTAGCTGCTGGCACGTCTGCCCTCAACTCTTCCCTTGACATCTTGACCCAGTCTGTTGATGGGCATTTAGGCTGTTGTAGATCATACTGCTATGAACATTAGTTTTCTTTTTGATAGCTTCTTATTCTGTGGGTAGATGCTCATGAGGAGGCTTGCTGGGTCTTACAGTTTTATTGCCATTTTTTTTTAAGGTAAAGCAACCCCCATTTAATTAACTACTGTATCTCATCCCCTACAGGAGAAACTCAACCTTAACCTGGACCATAAATCCCGGATCTTTCAGAACCTCAATGGAGCTTTAGGTGAGGAGAAGGGCAGTGGTGTGTGGGATTAGGAGGTGGGGGGGCCCATGTGTGAGGAGATCCCTCTGCTGCTGGGGGTCCTGAACTTGGGAGGGTCTCTTGGTAGAAGAGAGGAGGCCTCCAACTCACCTGTATATTCATTTCATCAACCACCCGCATAGCTAGTGGAGTGATTTGCTTTCATTCTAACGCTGACAGAAATTAGCTTGTTATAAATAAATCAAGCTAAATAAGTACAGTAATAAAGCAGCAGGGGTTGTACCTAACATCTATTTAACACATTCGATGCCAAAGCCCTGGGTCAGAGGCTTTACTCTTGTCGTCTTATTTCGCACCACAGACCTACAAAGGGGAGAATTATGTTATCCACCTGTTACTGAGGCAGGAAATTATCTCTCTAAGGGGCTGGTGACTTGCCCAGGTCAGGTGCTAGAGCTTCCAGGGCGGCAGCAGCCTGGTAGGACCCTGAGAAAGAGAAGGGAGCTCATCCCTGTCCCATAGCACCAGCCCTTCATCCTCCAGAAAAACTGGGACCTCCTCATAGTAGCTAAAGCACCCGTTGCTTTAGCTTCTTTGCCAGAAAGAAGCCTAACCCCTGGTCTTCCTTCCCCAGATGAGGTGGTTTTAAAGTTTGATCGGAATCGCGTGCGGATTCGGAATGTTGCCTATGACACACTCCCTGTCGTGGTTCACGGGAATGGCCCCACCAAGGTGCCCCAGTGGCTCATACCCCCCACCCCCGGGTCTGCCCCTGCCCTGCCTCTGGCTACCTCCAGCCCCCCAGAGCACTCAGTCCTCCTCTGCCTCAGCTTCTCACTCTCTCTCCTGATAGCTCCAGCTGAATTACCTGGGAAACTATGTCCCCAATGGCTGGACTCCTGAGGGAGGCTGTGGATTCTGCAACCGGGACCGGAGGACACTCCCGGGGGGGCAGGTAAGGAGGGTGCCATGTGAGGCTGGAGGGCACACTGAATTTGGAGTACTGGGGGAGAATGCTGGGTAGCAAAGTTCCTGGGAACCCTGAAACATGACAGCATTATAGAGAACAGAGGAGTGGGAGACCTGAGTTTCCTCTGAGCCCTGTTATGTTTTTCAGCCTCCCCCCCGGGTGCTTCTGGCCGTGTTTGTGGAACAACCTACCCCGTTCCTGCCCCGTTTCCTGCAGCGGCTGCTACTCCTGGACTATCCCCCTGAAAGAGTCACCCTTTTCCTGCACAACAACGTGAGACCCCCCTGGCAGCCTCTCCCTGTGGGCCTTCCTGAGAGACCCTGCCCCCTGCCTTGATCAAAATTCCTGCCCCCCCCACCTGACTCCTTCCTACACCCTCTCCACTCAACAGCTCCCTACCTCCCATCCCTCAGGTGCTATCTTTCCTGCTATCCCCCCTATATCCTCTACCCCCCTCTACAGGAGGTGTACCACGAGCCCCACATTGCAGATGCTTGGCCCAAGCTCCAGGACCACTTCTCAGCTGTGAAGCTGGTGGGGCCAGAGGAGGCCCTGACCCCAGGCGAGGCCAGGGACATGGCAATGTAAGTTAGCACTGGGTGGGGGGGCTGTTTGGGGTGAAGGCAGAGCCCTCCCCTCTCCATTTGCCATTGGGCCTCTCAGCCACCAGAACCTTCCCCTCTCTTGTCCCCACTTGCACAGGAGAGCCTGAGGCTTGGGAAAGCAAGCACACTGCTTCCCCCACTCCTGTAATCTTCCTTACTGGTGCTTCTACCACTTGCCTCCTTTCCTCCTCACTGAGTGGGGGGACAGGCCCCCAGCTGCTCTCATTTTAGCTCATCTGTTGGTCTGTTATCTCCAGGGACAGCTGTCGTCAGGACCCCAAGTGTGAATTCTACTTCAGCCTGGATGCAGATGCCGTCATCACCAACCCACAGACCCTGCGCATCCTCATTGAAGACAACAGGTCACTTCCTGGCCCAAGGGACCCCCACTCTTTCCCTGGGCACAGGGCTCCCCTGTCCCAGCCCTCACACCTACCATCTGCCATCTGCAGGAAGGTGATCGCACCCATGCTGTCCCGCCATGGAAAGCTGTGGTCCAACTTCTGGGGTGCCCTGAGCCCAGACGAGTATTATGCTCGCTCTGAGGACTACGTTGAACTGGTGCAGCGGAAGCGAGTGTGAGTCCCTCCCAGACACTCACCCTTCCTTCTTCCACCCTCTGCCTCAGCATTGGCTATCTGGTGTGCTCACCAGTCAGACCTGCCATGATGGTGGGGAGCAGGGCATGAGGTGCTTGTGAACTACAGTACTTGACAGGGGAAGTAAGGGGGACCCTTGCTCCAAGACTTGGGTGCCCTAAGGAAAGGGATGAGCTGGGCAGAGCCTCGCTGACCCAAGTGCGGGTACCTGCAGGGGCGTGTGGAATGTGCCCTACATATCCCAGGCCTACGTGATTCGTGGGGAGACCCTGAGGAAAGAGTTGCCCCAGAGGGAGGTGTTCTCCAGCAGTGACACCGACCCAGACATGGCCTTCTGTAAGAGCCTGCGCGACAAGGTGAGCCGGCATTGGCCAGGGTGCGGCCTGGGACCCATTGAAGGCACCAGTAGGCAGCCTCCTTCACTCTCTCATTTACTCCCCCTATCCCAGGGCATCTTCCTCCACCTCAGTAACCAGCATGAATTTGGCCGGCTCCTGGCCACTTCCCGGTATGACACAGACCACCTGCACCCTGACCTCTGGCAGATCTTCGACAACCCTGTGGTAAGTGGGAGGGCGCCTCACTCAGAGAACATGCGTGTTTACCTTTCATTAAAAGGGGATCCCCACACACTGGTGCAGCAGTGCTATTGTCTGGAGCTGGGGGTGGGGTGAAAGGGGGCTGCAGGGGCTGGGGCTTCCTGGGTGAAACAGCTAGAGAGAAGAGGGCACATGTAAAGGTGGGCTTCCTGACCCCCCAGGACTGGAAGGAGCAGTACATTCATGAGAACTACAGCCGGGCCCTTGATGGAGAGGGACTCGTGGAGCAGGTGAGTCCCTGAGGACACTAAGGTGACCACCCTGATGGACGTTGCCCCTCAGCATCACCGCCTGGATTAGTGCTTGCTAACGGGGTTTTTTCCAGGTCCTTTAGGGTTTTCTGCTTGTACCATGAAAGCCAGGGCTGACCAGGTAGGCCTCCAGGCCCTCAATGGCAGCAATCAGTCCGAGAGACTCCTGTGTCTAGTGGATATTTGGTGTGGATAAAATTAGCTTTTTATAAAGAGGTTTGAGGTTCGAAAACCTCTGTCCCAGAGCCTGGGTTCCAGGACCCTCCTGCCATTTGTGCCAGGCTCTCAGCACCACTCCTACCTTCTGACCTAGCCTTGATGTGGCTATTTCCACAGCCGAGTCCCCATCCCCAGCCTCTCTCATCTCCTGGTTTCCCTTTCTGTACCCCTTCCCCTCTCCCGCAAATGCCGTATGGGAGTGTCATTCAAGCCTGTTCTCTTGCCTGTCTCCAGCCCTGCCCAGACGTGTACTGGTTCCCGCTGCTGTCAGAACAAATGTGCGATGAGCTGGTGGAGGAAATGGAGCACTTTGGTCAGTGGTCAGGAGGCCGGCACGAGGTGAGAGGGGCCTGGCAGAGGAGGCAGAGCCCCCAGGAGGAAGGAGGGGAAGTGGAATCAGGAGAGTGGGGCAGACTGAAGAGGAAGGGGCTCCACAGGGAGCACAACTGATTCCATTCATTCATTCATTCAATACTTACCGAGCAGGTCCTGACCTCAGTGGAGCAGGTGCCCTGATAAGTTGTGCCCTCGCTGTCAGTAATGACAACCCAGCTTCTAAAGGCTCTGGTGGGGAGCCCAGGTGCTATGGGAGGCACGGAAGGGTCCCTGGACCTGGATGTGGGGGGACTAAAGGATTTACCAGAAGAGATAACATCTCAGCAAAGACTTTAAATAAAACTAAACTGACTGTTCCAGATGAAGGAACACAAGCTTTAAGACATGGGAGCAATGTGGGGGGTAGGTGATATTGCCCAGTGGGGGCTCAGTGCCCACTGCCCACAGGACTCAAGACTGGCCGGAGGCTACGAGAATGTACCCACAGTAGACATCCACATGAAGCAAGTGGGCTACGAGGACCAGTGGCTGCAGCTGCTGAGGACGTACGTGGGGCCCATGACCGAGAGTCTGTTCCCAGGCTACCACACCAAGGTGGGCTGCTGCCCCTGCCTGCCTCCCCTCCACCGGCCCTCCTGAGACCAGGCTGGACCTCACCTTGTGGTGCCCTTGGGCCCCTGTAGCATGTAGGGTCCCGTGGGAAAGGATGCAGCAAGAGAGCAACCCTGGGGGGAGCCTACAAAACCCCTGCAGCTCCCCACTCTGCAGACAAGGGCTGTCACCTCCTTAGAAAGCCCGCTGAACCTCATGCCAGTCTCCAGTCTCCTCTCATGTCCCCACAGACACGGGCAATAATGAACTTCGTGGTTCGATACCGGCCAGATGAGCAGCCCTCTCTGCGGCCACATCACGACTCATCCACATTCACCCTCAATGTCGCCCTCAACCACAAGGGCCTGGATTATGAGGTAAACCCCTACCCTCTCCGCCCACTTCAGGGCACTGCCAGGACTCCTCCACACATACACATGCATGCACACACACACACACAGACACACCTCCACACATACATCCTTCACCAGGTCCCTGTGTCATATCCACTTACACTCCCTGCATAACCCCTCAGCTGCCCCCTTCCCTCTGTCTTCCCTCTCCTTTCCCACTTGTTTCACCTGTATCATCTCCTGAATTCCCTCTAGGCTGGCTGACTCCCCACCCTGTATCGCTCACCAGCCCGCAGATCCTCTGGACCCTCTCACCTCCTGTACCTTCCCCCCACACACACCCCCATCCCCCCTCCATCCCCATCTGCCCACTCACCATTCTGTCCCTTCTCTTCCCAGGGAGGTGGCTGCCGCTTCCTGCGCTACGACTGTGTGATCTCATCCCCACGCAAGGGCTGGGGCCTCCTGCACCCTGGCCGGCTCACCCACTACCACGAGGGTCTGCCTACTACTCGAGGGACTCGCTACATCATGGTGTCCTTTGTCGACCCTTGACACTCAACCACTCTGCCAGCCCTCCCTGCCACAGTGCCTTCTTGTGCCCCTCCTGGAGGGGTCTGTCTGGCTCCCACTTCCTCAGTGGGTGCCCTATGACTTGGGACTGAATGTGTTGCCTCACCTCCCCACCCCCTGCCACCACACGGCCCTCTCAGGAAGCTCCTGGAGCCCCCTCGCCCCTCCTCTCAGTCCCCAAGATTTCTTGGGAGAAGGCTTCTGGGGGCTCCCCGTGTGATAAATTATTATTTCTCAGCCTTTCCCCGATAAAGGAGATTTGTAATGCCTGTGTCCATCATCCTCTTTCATCAAAGCTTTGATCCGTGTCCCTCATGCCACCTAGAGAAGAGGAGCCAGCAAGGGCAGAGTGCTTCAATGAGTGTGGGAGCCTGCCCTGGGCCCTGTCTCACTCCCTTCCATTGCTGGGTTGGGGAAGTGCATGAGAAGGGCCCATCTAAAAGGAACTTTCTTCTCAGGTTCAGATGAAAGACCCCCCCACCCCCCTCACCCTCACCACCCCACCCCCACCATTGCCACACTGCTCCCTGATAACCTCATCTCTTGAGGGCATCTCTCTGGCAGGAAGAGTGGGGGGTGGCATAGCTTTGAGCTGAGCTTCAGGGCAGTACTAGGAAAGGACTTCCCAGAGTGAGGGGATGCTCTCTGAGGGGAGCTTCTGGACCTATGCTTCTAGTCAGGCAGGATCAGGATGGGGAATTGGGACAGTCATCCTAAGAAAGTTTCCTGAAAGGACCTTGAAGCAGGCTTGAGAACCTGCCTCGAGGGGACCATCTGGTCCCCTCCAAGACTTTTGGGATGCCCTGAGGGCACCAGGCATCCTCTAAGCTAGGTCCTCCCCAGCCTTGCGCCAGCCTGACTTCCTGCATGCATCTCCTAACTTCCCTAGTGGAAGCTTTTAAAACCCAGCCCAGCCTGTCCACCTGTCCTAGGATGTTTCCTGCCCTGGACACCTCACTTGGTACTGAAGCTAGAATTCCCTTCTTCCTTCCTCCTACCCAGTCTCCTAGGAAAAACAGCCCCTATGAGGCCCATGGTGGGGAGGAGGACCAGACATCAGGGCCCCCACAAAGCCCACATTCATGGGGGTAAGAACCAGGGGGAGGCAAATGCCCTTGGGTCAATCCCAGATGCTTTCCAAGGTCACCCTCTAATTCACCGCCGCTGACACCAGGAAGCAGCCCAGGATACACCCTAAAGTTGCCTAAAGGCACCCTCAAAATGACTCTCAGTGTACTATAAAGAAAGCTCAAAATTTCTTCTTTGAAGCCCTTCTCTTTGGTGGGATGCGGGGGAGGCTTCACTTTCCCCATGAACCCAGTATTTCTCTGGCCCAGATTTTAAATCCAATTCACCCTCATCTCATGCCTTGGGGATGTAAGTGGGCTAAGCAGGGAAGGGAGAAAGGCTCCTGACCCCGAGTGGACAGAATGCAGGTGCCAGCCTGTGTGGGAGGTCTTGGCACTGGAAGTTGGCCTCTCCTCCTAAGGATTGTATATTGGCAGAGCATCTCCCATCTGCCAGGCTCAGCAGAAGGGCTGCAGCAATGCACACAGAGCCTGGGGAGGCCTCCTCAGAGCACCACTGTGATGGAGGAACAGAATCTTATGCTAGGAAAGCAGGTGATAGATGGGGGAGGGGTGTCAGACATCCCTAGAGAGGCTCAGACATCCCTAGAGAGGCCTTGTGCCCTGACTGAGAAGAAACTGATTCCAAAGGCCTCTGGTCAGTGGGAAGGTTTGTTTGGGGGTGTGCAGGTGGCAGTGTAGGTGGGCAGTGCACCCTTTGTCCCTATCGGCTTAAAACCAGAGTTGGACCCCTCCTGTAGCTACCTCCTCAGCTTTCACCCCTAAGGGGTTATGGGAGCCACCAGGAACTTCTGCACAGAGGTCACACTTCCTCCCATTTCTCTCTCTCTCTCTCTCTCACACACACACACACACACACACACACACATACACACCCCCCTCCCCCCCAGTCCTACCTATTCCTGCTGCATTGTTCCAGCCTTTCTTTCAGGACTTGATCAAGTGGAAGGGGGGAGCTCTGCCTCAAGAGCCTCCAGTCTCTGCTGTGACCTCATACCTTGACCTCCTTTTGTCTGGGGGAGCCTGGCCCAGCTCTGCTTTCCCTGCTGTGTGGTGTCCTCCTCATTCTCTCCAACACCGACATCAGGTTCCCAGCCACTGCCTTCCTCCAACTTAAGGGTCCTGGACGAGTCACCCCCCCATCTGTTGTCCCGGCGGTGGCCGTCAGGGGGCGTCCTTCTGGGGGCGGGTCTCAGTAGGCCATGCAGGCAGACACGGAGTGATGGGCTTTTCCACCCCGAATCAGAAGGAATTTGTCGGGTTGGCTCCGGGACACGGGTGAGGAAGCTCAAGGGGGCTGGCGGGATAATTCCAAGACTCCTCCAGTGCCCCCAGGGCCTCCCTAGTGCTGCTCTTCTCTTCTCTCTCGGGTAAATCGAGCGCTTCCTGTGGGTCGCGAACCCTCCGGGCTCCGGCGTGTGGAGAGCGCAGGGAGCACCCGCGCCGCTGCTGAGCGCCCCCCGCGGCCTCCACCGTCTCCTGCCCTTCAGCAGC
>PVHY01017488.1:0-31318 GCA_004024945.1 Uropsilus gracilis
GAGGGAGGAGGAGGGATCAATTAATTCACAATTGTGACAAATCAATAAAATGAATTAAAAAAAACAAAAAAAAATAAAATAAAATAAATAAATAAATAAATTTTTATGGACATATTTTTTTAATTCTCTAGGTCATACATATACATGTAATTCTCTAGGAGTAGAATTACTGGGACAAATGTTATAAGCTGATGAGTGGATCAACCTGTGATACATCTATGTAGTGGAATAGTATGTGACCTTTAAATGGAATAAAATACTAATAATTATCAAAAAAAAAAAGAAAAGATAAACAAAATAGATAAAGCTCTACCCACACTCACAAAGAAGAGAAAGGATAAAACACAATAAATAGAATCATAAACGAAACAGGAGAAATTAAAAGAGACAAAGCAAAAATCCAGAGGACAATTAGTGATTACTACAAACATCTATATGCAAACAAGTTCAATAACCTCAATGAAATGGACAAATTTTTAGAAACATACATTCAACCAAAACTGGATAAAGAAGACATAGAAAACCTAAAACAAAAACAATTTCAAGCAGTGAAATTTAGGATGTGAGGGCCATCTGGCTGCGACATCTGTCACCCCATTGATCGCCAAGGTTGATTCAGCTGATCTGACTGGCTAGGCGGGTGTCCCCTTCCTCCCTCACCGCTCCATGTGCGTCCCTCCCGAAGCTGCGCGTTCGGTCGAAAAGGACGGCCTTCCCCAAATAGAGACGGACCGTTCTTCAGTCGAGGGTATACGAGTAGCTGCGCTCCCCTGCTAGAACCTCCAAACAAGCTCTCAAGCAGTGAAATTTAAGTATCAATCAAAACCCTCCCCAAAAATAAAAATACTAGATCAGATGGGTTTGTGAATGAGTTCTACCAGACATTCAGAGATGAGCTGGTGCCTATCCTACAAGTAGTTTTTTTCAAAAAGTAGAGAAAGAAGGACTACTAACAAATATATCCTAAAAAGCCAACATCACACTAATACCAAAACCAAAGATAACACAAAGAAAGAAAACTACAGACCAATCTCCTAGTGAAGAGAAATACAAAATTCTCAACAAAATCCTAGCAAATAGAAAACAACAATGAACTGAAAAGACAATCCACCATGACCAAGTGAGATTTATCCCAGGGAAACAATGGTATTTCAACTCCCAAAATCAATTAATGTAAACCAACACATCAACAAAATGAAAAAGAAAACTACATGATCATATCAACAGATGTTGAGAAGGCATTTGACAAAATTCAACATCCATTTATGAGGAAGATCCTTGCAATCCTGGGGATAGAAGGAGCATAACTTAACATAATAAAACAATATATGACAAACGCACAGCCCACGTTAACATAAATGGAGAAAAACTGAAGACTTTTCCTCTGAGATCAGGAAAAAGACAAGGATGTCTAGTCTCATCACTGTTTTTCAAAGCAGTCCTTGAATGCCTAATTATAGCAATTAGGCAAGAAAGAATATACAACATATCCAAATAGAGAAAGAAGTAAAACTATCATTGTTAACAGATGATATGATCCTATATAGATAATCTTAAGAATTCTACATAAAATCTAATGAAAATAATAAACCAGCTCACCAAAGTAGCAGGCTTCAAAATCAATGCACAAAAATTAATCACCTTCTTATATGCAAATATATGTCTAAAGAAGAAGCAAAAAGAAATAAACCAATCACAAGTAGCAAAATTGAAGCAGTCATCAAACTCTGTCTAAAAACAAGAGCCCAGGACGTGATGGCTATACAAAGGAATTCTACCAGACATTCAGAGATGAAATAATACCTGCACTACTAAAACTTTTCAAAAAAAATTAAGAAGGAAAACTGCCAAACACATTCTATGAAGTAAATATCACACTCATACCAAAACCAATTAAGGACAGCACCAAGAAAGGAAACTACAGACCAATTTCCCTGATGAACACGAATGCAAAAATTTTAAATAAAACCCTGGCAAATCAAATGCAACGATGCATAAAAAGCATTATTCACCATGACCAAGTGGGATTTACCCCAGGGGTACAAGGATGGTTCAACATCTGGAAATCAATGAACACAATGCACCACATCAACAAAGCAAAAAACAAAAACCACATGATCATATCAAATGCAGCGAAAGCATTCAACAATGTCCAGCATCCATTCATAATAAAAGCCCTTGAAAAATTGGGGATTAAAGGAACATACCTCAACACAATAAAAGTCATCTACGAGAAACCTATGGCAAACATCATTCTAAATGGGGAAAAACTAAAATCATTCCAATTAAAATCAGGAACCAGACAAGGATACCCACTCTCTCCACTGCTTTTTAATATTGTATGGGAAGTTCTACCTAGGGCAATAAAACAAGGGAAAGACATAAAAGGGATGCAAATAGGAAAAAAGGAACTGAAGTTGTTATTATATATTGATGACATGATTCTCTATATAGATAATCCCAAAAAATTAGCAGAAAAGCTACTTGAAAAAATAAACCAGCTCAATAAGGTAGTTGGATACAAAATCAACGCACAGAAGTCAGTAGCTTTCCTATACAGAAAAAGCCAGTAGAAGAAGATATCAGAAAAACCATCCCATTTACCATCGCACCAAAAAAAAAAAAAAATTAAATACCTAATTTGGAATAAACCTAACAAAACATGTGAAAGAACTATACAAAGATAACTTTAAGATGCTGTTAGAAGAGACAGAAAAACACAAGTAAATGGAAAGACATTCCCTGCTCATGGATTGGAAGAAATAATCAACAAAATGGCCATCCTACCAAAAGCAATCTACAAATTAAATGCAATCCCTATAAAAATCCCAATGACATTCTTTAAAGAGATAGAACAAAAATTACTGAAATTCATATGGAATAACAAAAGGCCTGGAATATCAAAAGCCTCCAACCAGAAGAAAAAATGGAGGTATTACAATTTCAAACTTCAAAATGTACTACAAAGCCATAATAATTAAGACAGCTTGTTACTGGTACAAAAATAGGCACTCAGACCAATGGAACAGAATTGAGTGTCTGGAAATAAAACTACACATATATAGTCAACTAATCTTTGACAAAGGAGTGAAAAACTTACATTGGAACAAAATAGCCTCTTCAATAAATGGTGCTGGAAAAATCGGACTAACATATGGCAAAAAATAGACCAAGACAACTCACTCATGCCATGTACAAAAATCAATTCAAAATGTATAAAAGACTTAGATGTCATACCTAAAACCATGACATACATAGAGGAAAATTTGGGCAAAACCCTCCATGAGTTACAATTCAGAAATTCAATTCTGGACATATCTACAGATGGCAGAAAATTGAAGGAAAACATAAATGAATGAATGGGTCTACATCAAACTAAAAAGCTTCTATACAGCAAAAGAGAAAACAGAAAAAACGGAAAAGAAGCCCAACCAAATGGGAAAAAAATTTGCCTTCCACAACAGTGATAAGGGTAATAACAAAGATTCACATGGAACTAACACAACTAAACGAAACAAACAAGGATCCCAATCAAAAAATGGGGAGAACTAAAATGACACTTCTCCAAAGAGGAAATACAAATGGCCAACAGGTACATGAAAAATTGCTTAATGTCAATAACAATAAGGGAAATGCAAATCAAAACCACAATGAAATACCACCTTACACCAGTAAGAATGGCCCACATCCAAAAAATGGGCAACAACAAGAAAGGAACACTCTTACACTGCTGGTAGAAATGTAAACCGGTCCAGCCACTATGGAAAGCTGTGTGGGTGACCCTCAAATTAATGAAAATAGAACTATCACTTGACCCAGCAATTGCTTTCTTGGGAATCTATCCAAAGGAGACCTCAATGCTGTACAAAGGGACACCTGTGCTCAGATGTTTATTGCAGCACTATTCATAATTGTAAGGACTTGGAAGCAAACTAAATGTCCTAAAACAGATGACTGGATGAAAAAGATGTGGATTATAACACAATGGAATATTTCTCATCAATTAAAAATGACAAATTTGATAATTTTATGGTAACATGGATGTACTTAGAAGAAATCATATTAGCAAAAACAAGTCAAATAGTTTCACTAATATATAGGATATAGGAAAAAAATAAAAGCCATGAAGAAAAGTTAAAACAAGCTAACAACCAAACTTGAAGCACACAACTCAGGGCATGGGGAAGAGGGTGGGAACAATCAAGGAGGGTGGGAGGGGTGAATATCCCTGGGATTACAAAGATGCGAAATTTATATATAAATAAATTATTTTTAAAAGGAAAAAGAAAAAAAGAAACCGTAAAGAAATCTACCCCATTCACAATTGTACTAATGAAAATTAAGTACCTGGAATTAACATAGGCTATGAAAGACTTATACAAATAAAATTATAATACATGTTAAAAGAAACAGAAGAAGGCACAAAAAATGAACAGACATCCCCTGCTCATGGATTAGAAGAATTAAGATAGTCAAAATAACCATTGTACCAAAAGCAATCTACAGATTCAATTCCTCAATAAATACCTCAATATCATTCTTTAAATAGAACAAAATTAGTATAATTCATTTGGAACAATATAAAACCATGAATAGCTTAAGCTCTATGGCAGAGAAGAGAGAGTGGAGGTATTAGATTCCCATACTTAAATTGTACTGTAAAACCATAATAATTAATATGGCAAGGTACTGGAACAAAAACAAATACAAACACCAATGGAAAACAAAGCCCAAAAATAAAGTCCCACATCTAAAGTCAGCTAACCTATATGACAAAGGAGCAAAGAATCTACATTGGAGCAAGGATAGTCTGTTCAATAAATTGTACTGGGGAAACTGGATCACTGTATATAAAAAGAATGAATCTAGACTACTACCTCATACCATGAACAAAAACCAACTCAAATGGATAAAGGACAAGAATATAAGGCCTGAACTATAAAATACATAGAAAAAAACATGGACAAACACTCCAAATTTACACCACAGAAATCTCTTTAGGGACATATATACAAATGTTAAAAAAAACGAAAAACATAAATAACTGGCATTGTATCAAAAAAAAGCTTCTATACAGCAAAAGACATAATAACCAAAACAAAAAGATACCCAATTGAATGGGGAAAATTTTGCTTTCCATACAGGTGATAAGGGTTTAATATAAAAAATCCACAAAGAACTCACCCAACTTAACAAAAACAAAGCAAAAGGCCAAGTCAAAAATTGGGGAGAAGAGCTTAAAAGACTCCTCCAAAGAAGAAATGCATATGGCCAATAAGCAAATGAAAACATGCTCAGCATCACTTATAATCATGGAAATGAAAATCAAAAGATAATGAAATACCACCTTATACCAGTAAGAATAGTTCATATAAAAGAAAACAGACAACAAGTGTTGGCATCTATTGGGGAAAAAGGAACACTCTTACACTGATGGTGAGAATGCAAAGTGGACCAAACACTATGGAAAGCTGTGTGGAGGACCCTCAAAGCGCTAAAAATGAAACTATCATTTGATCCAGCAGCCCCACTTTTGGGGATGTACCCAAAGGATACAAAAGCTATTAAAAAGGACACCTGTACTCGGATGTTTTATTGCAACACTGTTTACAATAGCCAGGATTAGGAAACAACCCAAATGTTCCAAAACAAATGAATGGATCAGAAAGTTGTGGTATATTTACACAATGGAATATTACTTATCAATCAAAAAAGTCAAATTTGATGTATTTGTGATAACATGGATGGAACTAGAAAGTATTGTGCATAAGCCAGAAAGAAAGAGAAATGCTGAATGATATCACCTATATATGGAATATAGGAAACAAACCAAAGGAGAAGACAAAGTTAAAACTCACAAACTGAGAGCAGAACTAAATCATAAAGCAAGGGATGGGGGAGAAAGTGTAAGTTGGGAATGTGAACACAAGAAATATAAGATGATGGTTTATGGGTGACAAGGTGGTGGGAGAACCTCCGGGTATACAATGATGTAAAAATATATACATGCGTAATCAATTAAAAAATAAAAAAATTCAACTCTACCATTTGAATTTAGACAAAATTAGAAGAATTTAAACCCAGAAGGTACAAGGTAGCACCCAGCAGTGTACAACAGCAAAATTGTAACAATGTAAAAAATAAATGTTCATTGAGACATTTCATTCACTGTAATGTCCAATTAAGGAAGGAATAAAAGCTTGTATTTTTATTCCTAACCTTAGAATTATTAATCCTTCTCAAGGCATACACAAGCTCTCTTTCCTTTTCCATAATTTCTTGTTTTGTGTTCAGACAATCAGAGTAATGATATGCTTTCAACTGATCAAAGCTTTGGGTAAATTTTTATTGCTAAGCAATGTGATAGGTATGGCCTCTGAAAGGTGTGTGACAGGGTACAGGCACAGAGGTGGTTTGTAGCAAGCCAGTAGGTATATTTCATAGAACCAAGTTGAAAGCAGAGCCAGAGATCCTGGTAAGGAAGTAAGAAACTGCCCAGTAGGCCATTCTGGGTATATTATTACAAGTGGTTTCCATTAGGCCTTCCTTTCAAGGTGAATGATTACAACAATATATTCCTATAATGACTTACTACACCAGATCTTCCAAACGGCTTTTTCTTTGACCCAGGATGTGAAGTTGGCATTAATTGTTTCTAAAAATCAGGTGGTGAATCCCACTTCTGTGCTTTCTAAACCATTTCTTATCATTTTGGCTTGTTTTTGGTTACTTCTCTTTGATTGCAAACAACGGAAGTCACTTGACCAATGTAAAGTAAACAGAAGTTCCCTGGAAAGATAAGAAGATGCTCACCGACTCTAAAGAGGATATATTCTTGTAATAAAACTGCTGCTAATTTTAACTTAAGTCAGGAACCCAATGACCTGGGATACTTAATTATGATGGCGATCATAAGGGGAGGGCATTGCAGACAAAGAGAAAAGGCAAAGGCTAAAACAGAATGGTAGGAAAGGTGGAGCACACTGCCTGTGGAAAAAGAATGCAGCACAGTGAGCTTTGGGACAGGAAGCAGTTTATTTTTTATTTTAAATAATTTATTTATATATACATATATTTCACATTATTGTAATCCTGGAGTCACCCACTCTTCCCCTCTCTGGCCATTCCAGCTGGTCCCCCACCCCCAGTTGGGTATTTTCATTTGGTTGTTCATATATTAGTGAAACCATTTGGTTTCTGTCTTTTTCTTTCTGACTTGTTTCTGCTAATATGATTTCTTCTAAGTACATCCATGTTACCATAAAATCATCAAATTTGTCATTTTTAATTGATGAGTAATATTCCATTGTGTATATATACCACATCTTTTTCATTCAGTCATCTGGGGATATTTGGGTTGTTTCCATGTCCTTGCAATTATAAATACTGCTGCAGTAAACATACAAGCACAGGTGTCCCATTGTACCCACATTGAGGTCTCCTTTGGGTAGATTCCCAGAAGAGCGATTTCAGGGTCAAATGGTAGTTCCATTTTCATTAGTTTGAGGGACCTCCACACTGCTTTCTATAGTGGCTGGACCAGTTTAGAGTCCCACTGGCAGTGTAAGAGTGTCCCCTCCACATCCTCGCTAGCACTTGTTGTCTGTTTTTGGTTTTTGGTTTTTTTTTTGATGTGGGCCATTCTTACTGGTGTAAGGTGGTATCTCATTGTGGTTTTGATTTGCATTTCTCTGATTGCTAGTGACATTGAGCAATTTTTCATGTGCCTGTTGGTCATTTGTATTTTCTCTTTGGAGAAGTGTCTTTTTAGTTCTTTTCCTCATTTTTTGATTGGGCATCTTGTTTTGTTTTTGTTTAATTGTGTGAGTTCCTTGTGGATCTTCATTATTAAACCCTTGTCATTCTTGTGGAGGGCAGAGATTTTTTCCCATTCTGAAATGGGAATCAGAATAGGAAGCAGTTTAGAGTTAGAAAATTAGGTTGGCTCAGGTGAGAGGGAGCTTGGAATCCATGGGTGGGGGAGGGAAATAGGTACATTTAATCTAGTAGATTATTGTGAATCATATTTATATCTTAGTGGATATCACACTGTATTTTAACTTGACTTATAGTTCAGTTACCTCCAATATATATTGTATGATCTGTAAGACTCTAAAAACTATCTCTGACTATTTTTATTTTGTTTTTGTTTTTTTGTCCTGTAATCTCACCAGCTATCCTGACATCTGGCATCTATTTTCACTAATTTTCTTATTTGAATGGACACTTAAATTGGTCAGATTTGTACCTTTTTAAAAGCAAGGTGTGAATTGCAGCAGTAAGGAAATCAAATTTCAGTGGTCGGAAGTCTGAAGGTTTTATAAGTAGAAATTCAAAACCTAGGAGAGTGATGGTGAAGTATGAAGAGAGGACTGTATTACAAAGAGATTGTGGAGGAAGAATCAAGAGATCCCCATTGAATGTAAGAATAAATCTAAGCAGAAAATGAAACTGATCTGACATATTTGATCCTAGGAGAGCAGAAGCATGGTGGCTCTGGGTGTTCAGAACATTGTTCTCATCAAGACAGAGCTGTTACTGTATCACCAATAACAAGAACATAAATTATTAGGCTCCCAAAATTATTTGAGTAATAAAACAATAGTAATTCATGAACATGTTGCATTTTAAATAATGACAGTTCTATGATTCAAATTTTCTGACTTAGTTAAAAATAAGGGTCTCACATCTATACAAGCAAAGAAAATGGAGTGAAACATAAACTGCTGGGACTATATGAAGATAAAAAACTACAACAATGAAAAAGAGAAAATAACCACCCAATAAAATGATACCCAATCGAATGGGGAAAAATTTTGCTCTCCACATAAAAGACAGGTCTTACATCAAAGTTCCTCAAAGAACTCACATAACTTAACAAAAGTGAGTGAAACGATAAGTCAAAAAATAGGAGAAGAGCTTAAAAGATACTCCTCCAAAAAGGAAATATAAATGACCAACAGATATGTGAAAAAAATGCTCAACCAGGGAAATGCAAATCAAAACCACAGTGAGATACCACCTTACACTGGTAAGAATGGCCCATATCAAATAAATGGGCAACAAAAAGTACTGACATGGATGTGGAAATAAAAGAACACTTTCACTTTGCTAGTAGGATTGCAAACTGATCCAGCCACTATGGAAAGTTGTGTGGAGGATCTTCAAACTACTGAAAATGGAATTATCTTTCAATCCAGCAATCTACTTCTGGGAATCTACCCAAATGATACAAAAACACTCATTCAAAAAGACACCTGTACTCAGATGTTTAGTGCAGTACTATTCACAATAGCCAGGATAAGGAAACAACCCAAATGTTCCAAAACAGAAGAATGGATCAAAAAGTTGTAGTATATTTGCATAATGGAATATTATTCAGCAACCAAAAAAGACAAATTGCATTTGTGATAACATTGATGAACCTAGAAGGAATCATGCTAGTGGAAAAAAGCCAGAAAGAAAAAGTGAAATATTGGATGATCTCACTTATATGTGGGATATAAGAAAACAAACAAAGAACAAATGAAATTTAAAACTGTCAGCAGAACTGAAGCATTGATCAAGGGAGGGAGAGGGTATAGGATGAAATTGGGGTAGGGATTGACACAAAAGATAAAGATGATGGCTCATGAGTAACAAAGTGGGGTGGGATCTTGGGATATACAACAATGTAAAAAAATAAGTATATGTATATATTGCACATATGTGCAATCAATTAAAAATAAAATTTAAAACATAGGACTAAAATTTTTAATTTTAGAGTTAGCTGCAAAAAAAACAAAAGGCAGTTGTTGAAAATGAAGCTCTTGCCCACCTACAGGAATCAGGATTAAGAAAGAGAAAAGAGGCAAAAGGATTGGTTTGTGGTTAGAGAGATAAAGCATCTTCAGGCAGATATACCTGAAAAATTCTGTTAAATATTTTAGAGAACATAGTGGGAATGTGCATTATGTCTTGGCCATGAATTTGACACACTGGATATCACTGTTCACAGCCATCGTTTTATCATGGCAAGTATTATAGTATCTTATCCATGGTCAGATATTGCAATGCAAAGTCACAGGTCAATTTGCACATTTATATTTGCAAATAAAAAGATACTTCTTTCTCTCTTTTTTTGAATGCGGGTCAGCCCAAAACACGCTCACTTTGAGGGAAGAATTAAGGGACTTGACCAAATAGTAGGTGATTACACAGAGATCTTATGATGAATATTTCATTTAAATGGATATGTAATCAGAAAAAGTAAAATGTCACTGCATTTAAAGTAGAAAAAATGAAATGCCACTGCATGTAAAGTAGAAAGAAGTATCACACCAGGACCAACATAAATGTTGATTCCATCATTAAAGGCTGTTTACAGTAATCCAAGCACAATTTGGCCAACTGAGGGACCAGACTCCAGACATACAGAAATGAAATAAGACTTCAAGATGCTCAGTATTTTTGTTCCATCCAGGGCAATCCTTGATCTAAACTACTCCAGGTTAATAATAAAGCATGTTGGAGGACTCAGGTTACTCTAAGTCAGGAGACTGACAGTCCACAGAGTTCTCTAGGCCAGAAAGATCTGCTTTCCCCTGGGTGCCTGCCAGGCCATGCTGAATGTCTCATGAAGTCCTTCTCCAAGCAGTTCAGTGAGCATAAGAACATTTGCTACAAACTACAAACATACTTAAGAAAACCTAAGTATTATCAGTAACTGGAGTATCATTTCTATTAGAAATCTAAGCAAGGAGGAGTCAAACTTTTTTTAAAGAAAGAAAAAAGTCAGAGTTTAGAAAACTGAAAAATAGCAAAGGTCTTCTCTTTGTAATTCTTTAGAGAAGCCATAGTCCTCTCCGAACTGTTTGATACCACACCTTTTTTGTAAAAAAAAAAAAAAAGTTTTAAAAATTTACAATGTGATAAATCAAAACACCTGCTTCATGACATCCAGGGCAGTGTCAGCACAAAGAACCATCTCAAAAAGAGAGAGAGATAGAGTAAGTCAAAACTATCAGTTGAAAGTGTTGGCAGATGATTTGAAAAAGAATTCCAAATATACTCTAATGTGTGTAATAGTACTTTAATTGTAACTCTAGTGCAAAAAAAAGAGTCTGCTATGTCATGAGAGCAGTAAGCCACATGCTGTGACACCAAAACTGCCTTTTATTCACAGCACACCCACATACCCTGGAGCACAAGTCAGCTTCAAAAAGATCAACTCAATGCCAGTGCCCTGGATGGAATGACAGTTGCTAAAAATACCTCTTTCCTGGAAAAATCTCAAAATCATAGCTGTGATAAGGATAGGTGGAAAGTGCACCTCCTAGACAGTGGAAGATGAGAGCTCCCCAGGTCTGTGCATCTAGAAGCGGGAGCAACCGACATGGGAGATAGTTTAGGTGCTGTTTTGAAAGGATCTCATAAAAGTGCCATTTGTTGGGAGCCTGCAGGAAATGGAGGCAGCTTTGGCACACATGCTAAATTAACTGTTAACACAAATAATCAAAGTGCAAGACCCATCAAGTGGCTGGCGCCAGTAAAGTGAGCAAAGAGGGGGTACGGGGGAAAGAAGGGGAGGATCAGCGAGGTTGGCTGCAACAGGCTGTCTACAGGTGAACACTGAGAAGAGTGAATGAACTGGGTGTACCCAGGGAGGGTGGCCCAGGACAGCAGGTGTTAGGGGTGGCAGGAAGCACCCTAGGGTCCAGGGAAGAGAAGAAGAACATTACAGGGAATCAGAACCCCTGGTTGAGAAAGCTGTGGGACTTGAGGCATGAAAAGGGGGGAGAGGAGTAATAACTCACCTAAGAACCTGGGACAGGGGAAGCAGAAGACTGAGGTAAGCAGCAGTATGCCCAGAAAGAGGAGAAAGGTAGGGTCTAAGGTACATGCAAAGGCCAAGTCAGTCATGGCCCACCGAGCTTCTCACACAGGGAAGAAGGTTTGCAGCAGTTCTCTAAAGTCCAAAGTGCACTCCTCACTTGCACCACCACTCCTGGTCTGGTCTAACCACACAGGTGGTGGGGCCTTAGTGGTGGTAAGTCAAGATAATGTAGCCAAGGGAATAAAAAGAGGTAAAATTGCAGTTCTTCATCAGGGAACAGTTGCTAGGGTAACATTACAGGGTGCAGAAACCTTCTAGAATAGATCCTAGTGATGATGCTTGGCATACCTAGTCTTGAATTCACACTCCTTCTTACCATTAATAGAAAGATCAACACATTTTGTTCACAGATTTTTTTTTCACATACCAGTGTGCGGCCATCTCCAATTTGTAGAAAAGTAAGTAAATGGGTAGACATGAGTTTAGCATTCTTGGAGCTGGATCTACTTACCCACATACTGCACAAAGGCCCTGGTACCCAATGCCCAGTGACATCTATATTGCCATGAAGTGTGATGGACTAAAACCCACTGCTTCACTAGTTAAGAGAGGAGGACCAGGCATGACCATCAGCAGCATGTATACTGAAGCCAAGGCTGCATCAGGAACCTAGTCTCTCAGTCCTCCTCCCAGGAGACAGTCCAAAAAGGCAGCAAGCATGTATTAGTCCTCTGTATTTGTTGAACAAGTATTTGTTGAGCCAATTGTATGTGCCTGGGTCAGGAGCCAGGAGCCAAGAAGGAAAAGCAAACACATGGAATTCCTGTCTCACAAAGCTGCCAGTCCTCCCAGGGGAGCAGGGAAATGGATACTCAAAAGAACCAACTAATTACAGATTTGACTTGTGGGGCAGTTAGAGGCAGCCTGCTTGTGTGCTCAGAGCCAAGTTCTCTCCCAGTGCTCAGACACTGAATTGGACAGCCTGCTCCCCAATGAGAAAGTCACTGCTGGGAGCAGTGTTAATTATATGAAGGGTGTGCTGATTCTGTGCCAGCTGTTGTATGAGGCACCTATGTAAACCATCACCCATGATTGAGGCTCCACTGATATTCCTTTCTTACAGATGAGGAAAACAAGAATATTAAGGATATTCTACAGACTTCACAGGGACAGAGTGAAGTTTAGATTCTAAATCACATCAAGTCCTTTTCAAATTTGTTTTCCTCCCATCTACGTGCCAGGGTATAGAAAAAGAAGACCTTCATCGCTCTGCTTTCATTACTGCTCTGAGAGGTGAACATAAGAGGTGCAGTTCATAAGGATAGGTCTCATACTAGGGCAAGTGGCACAGAAGAGCCTCCATTGGGGGCTGGGAGCCATATGCTGTTTACTGAATCTGTACTTCCTTCTAAGCAGACAGGGCCATTATTTTATGGTCCTGAAAGAGTCATGACTGGTAGTAATAATAAATAACAGCATCATGCCTTCCACACAGTCACCTTGTATAATTCTTAGAGGAATCTTGGGTATGTGCTATTCTTCCCTTCTTAAAAGAAAGAATCCAAGACATTGAAAGTTTGTGTACTCAACACAGTTGAGGCCTGAAAATCAGACCCTGGTCTGTAAACCTCAGAAGTTTGTGCTTTGGCCTTTGGTCCATATCTCCTCTGAAAATGAAGCAATTAGAAGTCTCCCTTCTAACTCTCCTGTGCAATAATTACAGCATAAAAAAAAACTATGAATTCAGTTCCAAGTTAAAAAAGAAAAAGGGCCATTTAGTGTAAGATCAGGTAAACAAAACAATATTTGGACTAATTTGGTTCAACGCTAAAAATTCATAATGGAATATCTGAATTAAGCTGGACAGGGGCCAAGTTGTCCATAATTATGTCCCAGTTCATGATGCTGGTTATCTGGTTATCTCTAGTTGAAAAGGCAACAGCAACATAGGTAGTATAGTTGTCTATACTTCTCTTCATTTGCTTCTAAGCATTTCTCAGGAACTGTAGAAACGGGCTCCCCTCACAAGTACCTCAGCTGTGCCTAATTCACAGTACTCTGTGCAGTCCACTATTAAGAGAAAGTGTACCTCTCCACTAGCCTCACCATTCAGCTACCCATTTTGCAGCTAGTTCTCACTCTGCATGACAACAATATACGCCTGCTGTCACCCCTAAAAAATCTCACAACTTGAGTCATGGTCACAAGGAAAGAAGTCAGACAGCATTCCATTGTTGCTGCCATGTTGGCAACCAGATTTCCAACTAAGCCTGAGTGAGCAGTCCACTATTGACCCATAAATGATGAAAATAGTGACCTGTATGCCTCTCCTTTCATAACTCCTGCAGCCTCAACACCCAAGCATGACATTCCCTCCGATGGCATTGGTAGCATAGGTGGGGTAGTATAGGTGGAGCTGGTCCTGACAAGAGTATATGACCTGCTGGAGCTATACCTACTCCACATTAGTCACAAGAGGAAGAGGATTTTTGATATGAAATTTGAGCTGCCAAGGCAAAAGATCCTATCTGATGATTAGAAAGCAGTTTATGATAACCTACATAATCATAAGAATATCATCTAAAAATAAATTTCCAAATAAATCAGACAGGGTAGTGCTGTAGACTGTGCAAACATGGGGCACCCCTTGAGAGTTTATAACTCTCTTATAAGAGAGTTTATAACTCTCTTATAAACAAAATAAAAACTCATTTTTATCCGGGAGCACAGAACAAGCTATTAATACTCCCATATTACAAGGGTGGTTTGAGAATCTCCAAGTACTTTCAGGTGAATGACTCTTTCTGCCAGTGGATTATTTTAAACCAACTCACAGGATGAGAGTTGGAGAGCTCTAGCCCATTCTTGAGACTGAATTTTGGTAAAAACAAACATATTGATCTGTTACTACATCAACTCTGGCAAGGAAAAATCCAAAAACACTAGTGGCTTCCCTCATCCTTTCAATCTGCTATCCTACCCCTTGACATAAAATCTGTACTCACTGGGAATGTCCACATAGCCTGACCTGTACTCACTGGGAATGTCCACATATCCTGACCTTGCCTCATCTCCTAGGCTGAGTTTCCTAGACACTCTAAGGCATGGATTGTTTCATCCCTTCTCCAGAATCCTACCATCAATGCTCCTGCAACAAAGGGTATAAGCAAGTACTATTGAACTTTATGCAGCATATCTTTTTGAAAGTTTCTCTCCACAATAAGCTCTCATAACATGCATATCATGTCTTTGTATCCACGATAATCTCACATTTCACAATATATAATCTCAGATGGAAAATAAGCATACTTTTATATCTGTGACATCATCAAGAAGTGCCATCACAGTACTAGAAAAAACAAAAAGTCTTTAGGAGCAAACTCTTAAGACCAGTAAAAATTCAAAAGCAAAATATTCTGCAACAAATAAAATAATTGTGTGTGTCATAAAAGACCAGTATGGATCACCCACCCAGACTAGCAGATCTTGCAAACTTCCACAAGATCGTGCCAGTACCAACCCTGATAGGCAGAGGTCTCTTTTATACCAACTACCACCTTCCAGGACTGGCAAAGGCCTCATACCTTCTGCAAAACCCCACCAGTGTCCATCCATACCAGTGAGACACTGAATCCACATCAGGAAAAGTGCAGAGTGGCCAGATGTCTTACATCTCGTGATATCCTGCCAGACCTGTTTGACTGGCAGAGGCCTCTTGGTCTTCTGAAAACCCTAACAGCTCTCATCTGCAACTGTATCTGAGAAGATGTCAGAGCATCTGGAGGTATAGCAACATTCTGAGAGATAACACCAGTGCCTTCCCAAACTATCAAAAACACTGAGATCTCAGCTTCCCCTGAGATCTAACAAGAGCACACACAGAAGCAGAACCCATATCAGGAATAGCGCAAAAGGAGTCAGAGGCCTTGCAACCTTAAGTAAGTCACCAGCAGCACCTATCCAGGTCTATAAAACACCAGACACATACCAGAGACAGACTCACAGCAGTGAGAGATCTCATTACCCTCAGGAACATGAGATCCAGCCACTGTCCACCCAGAGTGGCCAGAGGTCTTGCAACCTCCTATGAGACCCCACAAACTTCCCACCCAGATGCTTGAGACACCTGAGCAAGAAGGAGCCATGCCCAAAAGAAATTCCTTATATAGCAACTAGGATCCAAAGTTAATAACGAGCAAAAAGAAAAATCTAACAGCACCATGAGTTCTCAATGGAATTCTATTATTCCGCAGAGAGAAAATTTTTTAGAATCACAATCCTTGGATAAGGAAGCTATGTTCTCCCTATCAGATTGCAAAATTAAGAAAGGTCAAAGAAATGGAAGGAAACTAAAAAAAAGCATTCTTAGAAATAAAAATCAATGAGCTGAAGATAGAAAATAAGCACTAAACAAGACATAATGGAGTTTCATAATTTATAAAAAGAAACAGATGAAATTCAGAAAAATTTCATAAAAACAGAATAGCAAGTCTTTATAACTGAAGAATTAGATGTACAAAGAACCCTGGTAGAGAAAGAAAAAATAAATGAAGGGTAAAAAAGAAGATGTGTTCAAGGATTATCCAACTCCATGAGATAAAACAAAACAAAAATAATGAAAATACTAGACGGGGGGGAAGAGAAAAACAGAAAATGCTTTTGAAGAAATAATGTATGAAACCCTTCTGAATCTAGAAAAGGGAATAATTGCATAAATACAAGAAACTAAAAGAACATCAATATACCTAAATAAAACAAGAAAAAACAAAGACATAGGCTAGTGAAACATCCAAGAGTTTAGGGGAATAAGAATTTTGAAGGTAAGAAACAATAGGTAAGAAACAAATAACCTACAAAAGCATCCCAATTGGGCTAACAATAGACTTTTCTGAAGGAACACTGAGAAAGTAGAAAAAGGAATTGTGTGTTCCAAGTACTTATAGATTAAAACTACCAGCTGAGAAACTATTCTATCTTGCAGACTCTCCTTCAGAGATGAGAGAAGACTAATGGTATTTTCAGACACAGAGAAACTTGATGAGGTTATGAAAACTAACCCACCCCACCAAGGGCATATGCATTTAAATTTAGAGAAAGAACTAAATAAGGAGATAGATTATTCCTAAAACTTAAGATTAAATTGTTAGCAGTACTCAAATATATCAAATATCTCCTAATGTAAATGGACAGAACACAACAATTAAGAATATCTAATTTGATCAGGAAACATCTAAATACTTTTTATTAGTTCAACATTACTCTAACAGCTGCTTTATGAGACACATCTAAAATCCAAAGACAAACATAGCCTTAAAGTAAGGGTTGGAAAATAGTCCCACCAGTTAATGGAACTCAAAGCAAGGCAGGTGCAGTCATACTAATATTTAAAAAAATAGATTTCTGTTTGAAAATGGTAACAAAAGAAAGGGATAAACTCAAAATAATCACTTAAGGTTAAAAAGCACAAAGACAGTAATCATCAAAATATACTCACCAAATAAAGAAGCACCAAAGTACATTAGGAAATATCTGTTTACTCTGAAAACAGATATAGAAAAAAGTGTATTTTTGGTAGAAGCCTTCAACACCCCCCCAACACTGAACACATCAACTAAGCAGAAAAAAAACATAAAAACATAAAATTACTGTAAGCAGAGATCAGCGTTCATGAATTTCACAGATATTCATAAGATATTTCACTCAAAGAAATGAGAATAAACATTGTTTAAGTGCACATGTAACGTTCTCCAGAATAGATCAAATTCTAGTACACAGCAGTTATCAAACAATTCACAAAGACTGAAATCATATATGGCATCTTCTCAGACAATAAGGATATAAAACCAAAATCAACTATAAGAGTATGCAGGGAACTCCATTAGTGCATGTGTGAATAATACACTATTGGAAATATACTGGGTTAATGAGGAAATCAAGGAAGAAATTAAAAAATACTTTGAGATAAATGAAAATGAGTCAACTATCTGAAACTTATGAGGTATAGAAAAATCAGTAATAAGAGAAAATTATACAGAAATACCAGCACACATAAAAAACAATGGAAAGGAACACATGAATAGCCTCTCTCAACTAGAGATAGAAAAAAAATCAATAAATTCAAACATCAGTAGAATAGAAAAGCAAAAATAAATGAGGTAGAAATTCCTTTATTTATTTTTATAGTTTATGCGTATCTATATATATTATATATAATTTTTACATCATTATATTCCCTGGGGTTCTCCCACAATCATATCACCTGTGTACTGTCATCTTGACTTTTTTTGCTCATCCCTTCCCTGATTTTTCAATACTTCCTTCCCCCTCCCTTGCTGTATGTTTTTGTTCTGCTGTCATCTTGTCAGTTTTGACTTTTTCTTGATCTCTTGTTTCTTTTGTACATATCCCTCCTATAAGTGAAATGTGTGACTTATTTTTTCTTTCTCGCTTATTTCTGCTAACATAATTCCTTCCAGGTCCATCCATGTTATCACAAATGCATCAAATTTGTCTTTTTTGATTGCAGAATAATAAAGCAACTTTTTCATCCATTTATCAGTTTTGAATTTTGGTTTGTTTCCAAATCCTGTCTATTGTAAATAATACTGCAATAAACATCCAAATACAGGAATTCCTTTGAATTAATACTTTGGTATCCTTTGGGTAGATACCCAGTAGCAGAATTGCTGTATTGAATGGTAGCTCCATTTTTCAGTAGTTTGAGGGTCCTTCACACAGCCTTCCATAGTGACTGGACCAGTTTGTATTCCCACCAGCAATGGAAGAATGTTTCTTTTTCTCCACATTCACATCAGCACTTGTTGCCCGTTATTTTAATGTGGGTCGTTCTTACCCTTCTGAGGTGGTATCTCATTGTGGTTTTAATTTGCATTCCATTGATTATAAGTGATATTGAACATTTTTTCATATGACTGTTGGTCTTTTGTATTTCTTATTTGAAGAAGTGGTTTTTCAGCTCTTCTCCCCGTTTTTGACTGGGCTTTTTACTTTGTTTTGTTAAGTTGCATGAGTTCTTTGTAGATCTTTGATATCAAACCCTTGTCAGCTGAGTGAAGAAGAAAAAGGTTTTCTCATTTGTTTGAGTGTATCTTTGTTGTGGTTATCATTGCTTTTGCAGCACAAAAGCCTATTAATTTGATGTAGTCCCAGCAGTTCATGTTTTCCTTTTTCTTTGTCCTGAAAGATATTTTTGTGGTACAGGTCGCTGTGGAGTGTTTTATCTATGTTTTCTCCTGTATATTATATGCTTTCAGGTATTATATCAAATCTTTTATCCATTTTGAGTTGGTATTTGTGTATGGTGAGAAGAAGTTGTCGAGATTCATTATTTTGCACATAGCTGTCCAGTTTTGCCAGCACCATTTATTGAAGAGACCATCCTTGTTCCAATGTGTGTTTATTATCCTTTTGTCATATATTAGTTGACCATATATGTGTGGTTTTATTTCTGGGCATTCTGTTCTTTTCCATTGCTCTGTGTGTCTGTTTATGTTCTAATACTATGTTGTTTAATTATTATGGCTTTGTAGTATAATTTGAATTCTGGGAGTATAAAGATTCTATTTATTTGGTCAGGAGGTATTTTGTTATTCCATGTGAATTTTAGTGATTTTTGTTCTATGAAATAGAAATTTAAAAGACAATCCTAAAGGTCAATGAAACAAAAAACTGGTTCTTTGAGAAACTAAATTAGAAAAACACTTAGCAATCTCACCAGAAAATAAGAAAAATTCTCAAATAGATTGAATCAAAAATGAAAGAAAAACAATTCCAACAATTGCTGCAGAAATTCAGAGGATAATTAGACAATACATGAACATCTATATTATATGTTAACAGATTCAAGATCTAGAAGAAATGAACAGCATTTAGAATTATGTAATCACCCAAGACAGAATAGGTAATAAATAGAAACACTAAACAAATCAATTATAAGCAAGGAAATTGAAACATTAATCAAAAATTCTGCCAAAAAACAGGAGTCCAGGACCACATGATTTCACAAGGGAATTGCACTAAACTCAAAGTTGAATTGGTGCCTATCTTGCTCATATTCTACCAACAAAGTTAAAAGAAGGAATGTGTCCAAATATTTTTTTGAGATCAACATTACTCTACAAGTAATCAGGATAATACACACCAAACTAGAAAATTGTAGACCAATTTTTCTTTTGAGCAAAGATACAAAATCCTTAAAAAAAAAAAATCCAAACAAACTATATCCAACAATGCATTAAAAGGATCAAATACTATGACCAAGTGGAATTTATCCAAGAAACAAGAATGGTTCAACATATGGAATTCAGTGACTGTAATTCAACTCATAACAACAAAAAAAAAGATAAAAATCATACTATCGTATAAAGAGATGCTAAGAAAACATTAGATACGATTTTGCATCCATTTCTGATAAAAACCTATAAAAATACTAGGATGAACAGAGCATAATTTAATATAACAAAAGTCATTTCCCACAAACACAAATCTGTTGTCATTCACAGTAGGAAAAAATGAAAACTTTTGCACTGTGATGTGGTACAAGACAAGGATGTCCACTCCCACCACTGTTATCCACTGTTATTCAACACAGGATTATAAGTTTGAGCTAGAGCAATTAAACAAGAAAATATATCAAAGCAATCCAAATTGGAAAAGAGACAGTAGCTATTATTATTTTCAGATGACGTGAAAATATATATGCAGAATATTTAAGAATCCACTGGGAAAATAATCAAAACAATTGCTGACCAGAAAAGTGACAGGGTCTAAAATCAAGATTTAGGGACATGCCCATAACATGGTAGAACAGAGATACTGAAAGAAATCACTCCCCAAAAATAACTTTAAAAAACAAACTCTTGGAAAAAACTCAGACTCTTACAACTAGATACGAGAGCATCTCCAGGAAGATTAAGAACCATAGAATGAAGGTCTAAATGCATAAGACAGCTTATCTGGAATCAGTTGCCAAATATAAACCATTTGCATACTGTAAGACAGGGTACCAGAGCCAGCTGAGACCAGGGCCATCACCATCATCATCATCATCAACTCCAATTCTGACACTTGTTGACTCCAACTGGGGACACATTGGTTGCTGGGAATACTATGGGTTATGAAATCACATGCCATCACTGTTGCTACTTTCAGGTAAGAAGGCCCAGGCCCATGCTTCCACCAATCTTGGGCATAGAAAGCCCTTTGCCCAAACCCACTTCTTGAAGAGTCCCAAAAAGCTCAGTTGAGAGAACCCCTCTCCCACACAAACTCTCTCCTGGAGAGTGAAAAAGTTCAAATGAGATATGCATGAAGTTCAGTAAGAGAGAACCCCTCCTCCCACAAAAAAATTACATGCAGAAAGACACAGAAAAAAATCCCATTCCCTTAATTTAACTTTTTTGTTTATTTTCTTTTGTTTGGGGCATTTTTGTTTGTTTTTTCAATTTCTTTCTGTTTGTTTAGTTTTGTTTTGTTTGCAATCCCATCATCAGTGTAAAGGTCTTTCTTTTTCTCCGCATACATGCTAGCACTTGTCATTGCCCTTTTTTTAATACAGGCCATTCTTATCAGTGTAAATGAGTATTTCATTGTGGTTTTGATTTGCATTTTCCTGATAAGTGATGTATGTTGAACATTTTTTAATCTGCCTATTGGTCATTTGTATTTCCTCTTCATAGAAGTTTCTTTTTTTTTCTTGTATAGATATGTCCTGGAAGATGTTTCTGCCATATAGGTCATGGAGTGTTTTGCCTATGTTTTCTTCAATATATTATATGGTTTCAGGTCTTATGTCCAAATCTTGGTATTTATGTACAATGAGAAGAAGTAGTCTAGCTTCATTATTTTGTACATAGTAATCTAGTTTTGTCAGCACCATTTTTGAAGAGACTATCCTTGTTAAGTTGTATACACTTTGCCCCTTTGTCGATCATACATGTGTAGCTTTATTATTGGACTTTTAATTCTGCTCCTTTGGTCAGTGTGTCTGTTTTTCTGTTTAAGTACCATGCTGTTTTAATTATTATGACTTTGTAGTCAATTTAAAGTCTGGGCATACAATCTCTCCATTCTCTTTCCTTTTGGTCAGAAGAGCTTGAAATATTTAAGGCTTTTTCTTTCATTTTTCAGTATGAATTTCAATAGTATTTATTCTATTTCTTTAAAGAATGTCACTGAGATTTTAATTGTGATCACATTGATTCTGTAGATTGCTTGTGGTAGGATGACCATTTTGATGATGTTAATTCTTCCAATCCATGAGCAGGGGATGTCTTTCCATTTCTTTGTGTATTCTTCTAGTTCTTCTAACAATGTTTCATAGTTTTGCTTGTGTAGGTCTTCACATCTTTTGTAAAGTTTATTACCAGGTATTTAATTTTCGTTGGTACAATTGTAAATGGAGTCATTTTCTTAATTTCTTCTTCTTCAGGCTGGTTTTTACCATATAAAGAGGCAACTGATTTTTGTGTGTTGATTTTATAACCTTACTGATTGATTTAATATTTTCACTAGTTTTTCTATAGTGTTTCTAGAGTTGTCTATATAAATAATCATGTCATTTGCAAATTCTTTCCCTCTTTGGAGTCCTTGTATGTCCTTCCCTTGCCTTATTGCTCTAGCAAAGATTTACAGTGAAAAGCAGTGGTAGAGCAGAGAGCCTTGTCTTATTCCAGATCTTAATGGGAGACTTTCAGTTTTTCATCATTTAGGATGATATTGGCTGTGAGTTTGTCATATGTTGCTTTTATTATGTTAAGGTACATTCCTTCTATCCCCAGAATTTCAAGGACCTGCATCATAAAAGGATGCTGAACTTTGTCAAATGCTTTATCGGCATTTACTTATATATGTAGGTTTTTTTTGTTGTTCATATGTTGGATTATATTAATTGATTTTCAGGTGTTTAACCTTCCTTGTTTCCCTGGGATAAATCCCACTTGATGATGGCCTAATATTTTTTCAATTCATTGTTTGTTATTATTTGCTAGGATTTTGTTGAGAATTTTTGCATCTGTGTTCAATAGGGAAATTGTCGTGTAGTTTTCTTGTTTGGTTTTGTTATTAGTGTGATGGCTTTTTTCTTTGTTTGGTTTTGTTATTAGTGTGATGTTGACTTCATAGAATGTATTTATAGTATTCCTCCTTTTTTTTTTTTGAAATAGTTTTTGTAAGGCAGGCAACAGTTCATCTTTGAACATCTAGTAGATATCATTTGTAAATCCATCTGGTCTAGGACTTTTGTTTTTTGGAAGGGATTTTATTACTGTTTCAATTTCATTGCTTGATATTGGTTTAATTTGGTTTTCTATGTCTTCTTTATCCAGTTTGGGTGGATGTATTCTTATAAAAATTTGTCCACTTCATCAAGGTTGTTAAACTTTTCTGCATATAGATGTTCATAGTAACCTCTAATTATGCTCTGTATTTCTGATTTGTCTGTCTTAATTTGTCTGCCTTCATTTATGATTTTTGTGTGTGTTTTCCCTTCTGTTATTTGTAAGCCTGAACAGAGGTCTATTTTGTTTGTCTTTTAAAAGAAACAACTTTTTGTTTTACTTTTGTTTTACTGACATCTTCAATTGACTATTTGTTTCTGTTTCATTTATTTCACTTGAATTATCATTATCTCCTTCCTTCCATTTGCTTTTGGATATTTCTGTTGTTCTTTCTCGTTTGTTTGTGAGAGATTGTTTCTTTGGGTATTTTCTTGTTTCTTGATGTGAATCTATATTGTTATATATTCTGCTCTTATTACTGCCTTTGCAACATCCCATATGTTCTTGAAGATTGTATCCTCATCATCCATTTCAAAATATTAATTTCTTCATTGCTTTCCTCATTAATCCACTCTTTTGTCAACAATGATAGCTTCTATATCCATGAAATAGAAGGTTTCCAGCCCTTCTTTTCATGGTTGATTTGTAATTTGATACCTTTATGTTCAGAAAAAATAGATGGCATGGTTTCAATTTCATGAATTTGCCTATATTGATTTTGTGACCAGTTTTTTGTGGGAAAATAGTATCCTTGGATTTTTTTTTGAAGTTTTCAGTTCTTATTATGGTAATTTGGTGTTCTTTTATCTTCTTGTATCTCTATTTTCATTTCTTGCTTCATATTTGGGAAGTTCTCTTCAGTTATTTCTTTGAACAGTTTCTCGGTTCTTTTGTTTCTCTATTCTCTTTCTGGGATTCCCATGATTATAGTGTTTCTTTTTCTCATGGTGTCAGTTCTTGGAGGGTTTTTTTTTTTTTTTCAGTCTTCTTCCTTTGCACCTTTTCCATCTTTTCTTTTTGAATTTATTTTATCTCTGAGCCTTCTAGAGTACTAATGAGTTCTTCCATTTCTTCTATTCTTTCTTTATGGATTTTTCTTAAGTTCCTCCATTTTTTAAGTTTCATTTTCATTCTTTGTTGGTTGTGTTCTGCATATCATTCTTTTCTTTTTCTGTCCTTTTTCACAGATCTCTGTGTTTGCATTTCATTCTCTGCCTTTTCTCTTAAGTTTTTCAGTGTTTTCCTTATGGTGTCCCTATATTCTATTTCAGTTCTGTTGAAATAGTCTTCCATGGCCATGCTGTTGATTTCAGTGGGATGACTTTCTGTGGTGTATGATTCCTTGGAAATTTTCTTTGTTTGTGATTTTCTTCTGTCAAATCGTTTGCCTTCAAGTTTGATTTCCTCGTGATGTTACTGTACCACAGATGTTGGCTACATGATTACTTGGAGATTTACTGAGCCATAGATGTATCTGTCTAGTGACTGAGCTGCTGTGGTTTGTGTGAAAAAGTAGCAGTGAAGGTCCCTGCAACCCTCTCCTCAGCTTTTGTAAACTAGTCCCTTGTTTATGGCAAGCAGGGCTTCTGATCAATCCTATCTGGTTGTTTGAAGCTAGTAGGATGGAGATAGACATTCCCACAGTTTCTGCATGGGCTTGTGACTGCTGGGTGACTGATGTCAATGGGCAGTGTTCCAAGGTTAATGCTATGGCAGGAGGGGCTTGACTGTGAAGCATTCCTGAAGCTCCTGCCAAGACACCCCTGATGTAGCAAGTGGTGATATGAAGAATGATTTGCCCCTGGCCCTTGTATAACTCTCACTTTGAGGAGAGAATCCCAGGCCTCAGTAGTATAGGTGCTCTGATATTGACAAGGTAGGGATTAGTTTGCTGTGAGTTGCCTGATAGCTGCTTAAAGTGAATGTCTATGGTCAGTTGTTAGGTCCCCCTAGGTTGTGAATTGAGGGTGGAACTGTTGGGTTTAATGGGCTGCTCTTCCCAAGGTCTTTTCTTTAGAATTTGTGACTCCAGGAGAGGTGAGAAATGGAAGAAAGGAGAGAGAATGAAGGAAGAAGGAAGATGAGAAAAAGAAGAAGAAATAAAGTAATGGACAGTGTTCAAAGGAGAAGAAAGAGGTAGGGGAGAAAAAATGCTAGAGAGAAAAGGGTTTGAAAAGTTAAGAAATAAGAAAAAAAAGGAAAAAGATAATAAAGATAAGGAGAGAGGAAAATAAAACATACCAGAAAGAAACTAAAAGGACAGGCAGATAGAAAAAAAAAGGACCCAAGATAAAACAGGACCAAAACAAAAAATAAAAAACAAACAAAAAGTGTGGAAAAATGGATTGAGATACCACCTTACACCAGTAAGAACAGGCAACAATAAGTGCTGGCATGGATGTGGAGAGGAAGGAACACTCTTACATTGTTGGTGGGAATGCAGTTACAGCCACTAAGGAAAGCAGTGTGGAGGGCCCTCAAACTAATGAAAATGGAACTACCATTTGACCCAGCAATCGCTCTTCTGGGAATCTACCCAAAGGAGACCTCAGTGTGGGTACAAAAGGACACCTGTGCTTGAATGTTCACTACAGCACTGTTTATAATTGCAAGGATATGGAAACAACTCAAATGTCCCAAAACAGATGAATGGATGAAGAAGATGTGGTATATATACACAATAGAGTATTACTCATCAATTAAGAGTGACAAATTTGATGAATTTATGGAAACATGGATGTACCTAGAAGAAATCATACTAGCAGAAATAAGTCAGAAAGAAAAAGAAGAAACCAAATGGTTTCACTAATATATGGACAACCAAATGAAAGTACACAATGGGAGGGTGGGGACCAAATGGAGTGGCCAGGGAGGGGAGGTGCTGGGTGACCCCTGGAGATTAAATGGAGATTAAATTGATGTGAAATATTATAAATAAATTATTAAAAAATAATACATTATAATGGTAGAAAAAAGCAATTTGGGATTTTCAAGTGGACAATTTTTCATATAACATCATAATCAATTGGTATACCCTTGTAATGTATTTGAGTCAAATTTGATACAAACAATAGTATTTGTTATAGATATATATCTACTGTGTAAGTTGAGAACATAAACTAGAATTTTATTTTACTTTCCACTGATTTGCCTTACTCACCCTAAATCTCTTCATCTTTAAGACAGAGAAAGTAATCATAGTCTAAACACACCAGATGAAATGCTTAGCATAATAGCTGGATATTACTCTTATTAGTCCAGCTTATAACTAAACAGTACTTTTCTTTTAAATTCAATAAATTAAATAAAATGCATTATACAAAAATTTTTTTAAGTTGGGAAAATGGGTAGCGGGGTTTGGTTGTGTGGAGAGACTCTCACCTGCTCAGTCACCTGCACTACTCTGGTACTCAGCTGAGCTTACTCACTTGAGAGTGTCTATATTAGCAAAGGGCACTCTCTAGTTGGGAAAATTGTCCTTGACCAATAAGCTTTTTACTTTCCCAACTAAACTTTCTGGGACACCTTTCTGGGTACATGGGGAGGGGATTGCCACTCCCATGCCCCCGTGTAAGCAGAAGTTGTGGCATAGTCAATCCCCTGAGACTCCCAATCAATTAACATGTCCCCAGTTGTAGTCAGCATGGTCTCAGATTACTGTGGGTGCCCTCTCTGATGGTTTGCTGATGGCTGATGTGGCAGTTCCCTCTGAAGAAGCCACAAGCAGCTGCAGAGGTACTGCTCAGTTTCAGTCTCCTGATCCCAGGCCCCCCAGCTACCAAGGTGTCACCAGCTTAGGTTAGTTGGTGCTGGGATCAGAGGTGATGCTGAGGCTGCTAACAATGATGGCTGTAGTTTCAGGTGGCTGTGGGTGCCTCCTAAGGGGTGCATCAATGGTCAATGTTGCTGCTAGCCTTAGAGGAGCTGGTGCTCCCCGAGCCATCTGATGCCCATGGGCCTTTGCACTCCAGTTTTTGGTCTTTCTAAAGGTGATCTGCTGATCGACTGCAAGAGGCTGAGACTTTCTGGGATGTTGTATCAGTCCTTTTCCTTCTTTTAAGCTATATTTCTCAGGAGAGTGACTGTTCTCAGTCCCTCTGTCCCACCATGTTGTGGGCATCAGAAGTTGATTCTTTGAAAAAAATAAACAAAATAGAAAATACCCCACCAAGCTCCCAAGAAAAAGAGGGGGGGGGAACGCAAATAAATAGACTTATAAATGAAAGAGTAGAAATGACAATAGGTAACACAGAACTTCAGAAGATGAGTACAGATTACTTTGAACATATATATGCAGCAAGTTCAACAAACCTGAGGAGATGGACATATTTTTGGAATGATACAACCATCTAAAACTGGGTAAAGAAGCCATAGAAATCCTAAACAAACCAACCATAGCAGTGAAATCAAAACAATAATCATAACCTTCCCCAAAAACAAAAACAAAAAAAAACCTGAATCAGATGGATTTATGAGTTCTAGAAGACTTTCAAATAGAAAATGATGTCTATTCCAAAGAAACTCTTCCAAAAAACAGAGAAAGAAGGAATACTAAAAAATACATTCTACAAAATCAATATCACACTAATATCAAAACAAAATATATTTAATACAAAGAAATAAAACTATAGACCAATCTCTAGTGAACACAGATACAAAATTCTAAAAAATAGAATACAACAATGCTTAAAAAAAAACCATGATCCAGTGGAATTTATCCTAGGAAAATAAGAGTAGTCAACACCAAAAACCAGTAATGTAATTCAACATATCAGCAAAAAAGAAAAATTAAAATGAAATGATCATATCTACAGACATTTAGAAAAGATTTGACTAAGTCCAGCATCCATTTATGATGAAGGTCCTTGAAATTCTTGGGATAAAAGGAACATACCTCAAATAATAAAATGAAAATGTGAAAAACACAAGGATAATATCATTCTAAATGATGAAAAACTTTCACTTTGAGATTGGGAATGAAACAAGAATATCCACTCTCACCACTGCTTTTCAACATAATACTAGAAGTCCTAGCTAGAGCAATAAGGAAAGTGAGGATATAAAAGGAAAGTAAAATTATCATTGTTTGCAGACAACATAATAATACATATTAAAAACCCTAAAAATGCTACAGAAAAACTAATGAAAGCAATAAACCATACAATAAGGTAACTGGTTACAAATCAACTCAGGGAATCAGTCACTTTCTTATATGCAAAAAATTAAGTCAGAAGAAGAAATTTTGAAAATCACTCAATTTACAATTGTTCCAATGGAAACTAAATACCTGAGAAAAAATAAAAGATGTGAGATACCTATATATGTATAACAATAAAACATTGTTAAAAGAAACAAAGAAAACTATAAAACATTGTTAAAAGAAGCAGACAACACAAAAATTGCTCATGTATTAGAAGAATCAATATTAACAAAATGGCTGTCCTACCAAAAGCAATGTACAGATTCAATTTGATTCCAATAAAATCTCAGTGATGTTCTTTAAAGATATAGAACAAATACTACTTAAATTCCTATGAAAAAATAAAAACTATTTTGAATAGTCAAAGTACTTCTCATCAAAAGGAGACAGAATGAGAGTATTATACCCCACACTTTATACTTGAAATACAAAGCCATAAAAGTAATCAAACAAAAACAGACAAATACACCAATGAAACAGAATTGAAATTCCAGAAATAAAGTCACACATGTATGGTCAACTAATCCATGACAAAGGAGTAAAAAAAATACTACATTGGAACAGGATAGTCTCTCTAATAAATAGTGCTGGGAAAACTGGACTGCTATAAGCAAATGAATCAATCTAGACATTCCCTCATACCATATAGAACAATCAACTCAAAATGGATAAAAGGCTTATACATAAGACCTGATAATCATAAAAAACATAAAGGAAAACAGAGCTAAAACACTCCATGACCTATAACATAGAGACATCTTTCAGGACACATCTACACAAGCAAAGAAAATGAAAGAAAACATAAACAGCAGGGACTATATAAGACAAAATGTTTCTGTACAGCAGAAGAGACAATAACCAAAACAAAGAGACACCAATCAAATGGGAAATTTTTTTGCACTCCATCCAGTTGACAAAGGTCTGATATCAAAGATCCTGAAAGAACTAACATGATTCAACAATATCAAAGTAAATAGCCCAATCAAAAAAATGGACAAAAAAACTTAAAAGACACATCTTCAAATAGCAAATATAAAAGGCCAGCAGGCATACGAAAAAATGCTCAACTTCACTAACAGAGAAATGACAATCAAAACCACAATAAAATACAAACTCACACCAGTGAAATGGCCCATATCAAAAAAAATTGGGCAACAAGTGCTATCATGGATATGGAGAAAAAAGAACAGTTTAACACTGTTGGTAGGAATGCAAACTGATCCAGCCACTATGGAAAACCTTGTGGAGGACCTTCAAATTGCTGAAAATGGAACTCCCATTTGATGCAGTAATCCCACTTCTGGGAATCTATCCAAAAGATATCAAAACACTAATTCAACAGAAAACCAGTACTCCTATGTTTATTGCAGCATTATTTACAATAGCAGGGATGTGGAAACAATCCAAATGTCCCAAAACAGACAAATGAACAAAAAAATTTTGATATATTTACAAAATGGAACATTATTCAGCAATCAAAAAATATAACATGCCATTTTTCGCAACATGGATAGAGTTAGAAGAAATCATGCTAGCAGAAATAAGCCAGAAAGAAAAAGACAAATATTGGATGGTCTCACTTATATGTGGGATATAGCAAGAACAATCAAAAGGGCAAGAAAAAGTTAAACTAACAAATTAACCACAAAACTAAAATATACAGCAAGGGAGGGTGAGAGAGGATGAGCACAAGGAGGGATGAACACAAGAGATCAGGTTGATGATTCATGGGTAATATGGTGATGAGAGAAATTTGAGCTATACATTGACATTACATATATATAAAATCAATTTAAAAAGAAATTAAAGCCCAGCGCGGTCGGAGTTAGGGCCTGGGCGGACTGAGTCACTGAAGCAGGAGTGTAGCTGCGGGAAGTTCATCCCAGAGGGGAGAGGCAGCCTAAACCTGCGGCAGGGGAGGCTCCTGCAGGTGAGTTGCCCCGCCAGCAAAGAGATTGTTTCTGGTTACTACGGTAACTCACCTGAGAGCTAGAGAGAGGCTGCAATTTGCATCTGAACAGGCCAGAGCCAACTTTTCACCCCCAGCCCAGCCTAGGTTGGAGTTAGGGCCTGGGCAGACTACTTCTGGTTGTCCCCAAGCCCAAAAGGGGTGCTGGCGCAAATTAAGGAAACAAAGACAAGCACTAACCAAGAGCTTGAAGAAACCCCAACTAAAAAGAGTGTTAGACCAAGCCTAATTGCTTGGAGACATCAAGAACTGTTTAAGGTTCATCAAGCTAAAAAAAAAAAGGGGGGGGGGTGAACGATAATAAAGAAGACAGACAACACAATAGAAACCATACCTAATCACATATTCACTCCCTGAAATGGAACTGGTCTCCCTCAAAAAGCAACAGAAACAAGATACAACCACCACTGCAGCAAAAGTACAAAGACAGAACTATCCACAGTTAAAACAGCCTTCAACATGCCTAACACCAGAGCAGTAGTCACTCATTATGTAGAACAAGTCCAAAAGGAAAACACAGGAAGGAGGAAGAATACAAATAACCAAGTAAGGCCTAGGAAAAATGATCCACCCCCAAAGGATACACAATCTGTAGAAACCAACATGGATGACATGGAAGAAATGCTTCACAAAGCATTTCTTTGTGAATTTAGAATCAACATGATAAAAGCACTCAAAGAGGCCAAAGAGGAGGGCAAAAGAAGAGAAAGCAAGAAGGTAGAAGCTCTCAATGAACTAAAAGAAGTAGTAGAAATATATAAAAAGAATGTAGCAAAATGAACAATATCATTGAAATACAGAAAAACGAAATTGAAACCCTAAATAAGAAGCTGCAGGGAACGGCGCCCATCCCAAAGTCCTGAGAGCAGACTGAGGCTCTCGCGGACAAAAGAGGCAGCTGCAAAGGGGACTCCGACCCTGCTGAGAGAAGCAGGTAGCCCACCCGCACCTGGGGGAGGAGACCACCTGAGACAGGTAGGATACGCTCCCTACCTGGAGCAGACTGTGGCGTCTCCCGGCTGTTGTCACGGAAACAG
>PVHY01017489.1:0-31294 GCA_004024945.1 Uropsilus gracilis
AAAAAAAAAATGAAATCATTATTATAAAGATAATGCTAGATATAATTGTGAGGTATTCGAAGCATGATATGGTATAAAACATGACCTATGTATGCATATGTCTATGTTATGCAAGTTATCAGGCAAATATATTTGATCCATTTCATCTAGTTTGGGGGAAGCCTATTTTCCCCTTGGTCTGTGAGGTCTTGGGGAGGGCAGGGTGCTGACTTGGCTCGATCAGTCATTGCACCTGGCCATAGAGGTGTCTCAGGGGTTGTCCAACCCAAGCCTGTCCTGTGATTGTCAGAGAGCTCTAGCAATGACCTTGGACTTCCCCCACCAAACTCCCATTTAGAATTGGGGAGAGCGGCCTGGGGTGGGCCAAGCCGGCTTGCGGGACTTTTGAGTGGCGTTTGCAGTTGTCTTGATGACGTCATCAGCATCCCGACTCCAGTTGCCCCTGAAGCTGAGGCTCTTCCTGCACGGACAGTCTCAGTTTGTCCCAACGGTGGTCTGAAACCGTCCTCGCTGCTTTGCCTTCCCCGGGGCTGCTGTGCGGATGAAGTGTGGAGAACTCAGTCGAGTGCCTGCACCCAGGAGGCCTGCACAGCCAGCGACCCGGATCAACCCAAAGAAGCACAGCCTCCGCGGTCCCTGCCGCCCGTCTGCCTGGGTTGCTCTGCCCGTCACCGGGCTGGCAGGTGTGGCCCGGCAGTGCTCCAGCTGCAGGGACTGGGCCAGCCGAGGCGGGGGCTCCCCAGGGCTAGGTTGGCTGGAAGCAGCCTCTCAGTGTGCACATGGCTTCCCTGGGAGCCTGTAATGCCGTAATTGCAGCCTTCCCAGCTGTGGGCCACGGAGACGGCCCAGAAAATGAAGCTGGCTCAGTAAATATTGAGCCAAATTATGCAAATGAGCTTCACAAGAGACTCAGCTGAAGGGGCAAGGCCTGATTGGTGGGCACTGGCCCAGCTTGCGGGAACCTCTTCCTCTCCCACTCTCACCTGTCAATCAAAGGCAGCCGCCTAGGCCTCCAGAGAGGCTCCTGCAGGCCTGAGGTGGGCACAGGGCCCAGTGTCACCCCTGCTGATGCCCCTGCTGGCTGTCAGGGCTGGGATCAAGGTTTCTGTGGATGAGCTGGAGAGGGACTGGCGTTCAAATAGCTCTGTAGGGGACGTTGGGGGGAGATGTAATTGGGGAAGGGTGTTCCTGTTACATTTTCATGGTACCCCAAAAGCCTTTGGGGGTACAAACTTGGGCAAAATACTTCTCACTGCTGAGTGTGCTCCACCGCAGACAGGAAGTGCGATGATGTGGTACTCTCTCTTCTACCACCTATCCTACCTCCCTCTACTTGCCCCCTCACCCCCCAAGAGAAAACCATTTCAACGTCCTGCCCCCTTGAGTCCCACTATGAAGTAGCTCTAGATTCCAAAAACAGATCAGGTGGTGGTGGTGGGGCAGGCGGGATGGGGTGCAGGGGCAAGTAGAAGCCTGCAGCTCTTTTGTGGTGGTGGAGGGGGCACTGCTAGGGCTTAGCAGGAATGGACACACATCTGGGCACAGCTGGTGAGAGTTTGCACACCTGTGGAAAGCTCCTGTATGAGGGGATTCAGCTAAAGAACAGGTTGCAGCCAGGGCCTCAGGAGAGATGGGGTGGGTGGGGGGAGATGGCCAATCGGGAAAGCCAACCTGGGAGCTTCTCTGTCTTGGCCTTTCCCTGGGGGACAGGTGCCCAGGCTGAAGTTGTTGAACTAGGAGTCAGGCACAGTTGCATGAGACCAGAAGCCCAAGGAAACACAAAGTAGAAAAAGGTGACACTTTCAGCAACTTGGTGGAGAAGGGTGGGGCCTGCGGTGGTGCGGACATGGGGACAACATGCTTTGCAGAGGCAGCTCCTAACACTGTGTCTCCTATGGGGTGACCTGCCAGGAATGGTTCTGGATGCTCCCAGGGGGCACCTGCAGCAGTGGCTAGGCATGGCCGCAGGTACCACACACATCACTGAAGGGGCAGCGTGGGAGAGTGTGGGGGATGTATTTGTGAGATACATGAGTCAGTCTGAGACATTTGTGCAGAAGCAGTGGGATGTTGGGGTGGGTGGTAAGGGATGAGCTCCTGGATTGATGAAAAAAGATTTTATCCTAGTTTCCCATTTGTGCTACAACACATTACCACAAATTAGCACTTAAAACAACACATATGAATATATCTCATGGAGGTCAGAGGGCCTCCATGGGCTAAAATCAAGGTGTCTTGAGGACTATGTTTCTTTCTGGAGGTACTAGGGATGGGAGGATTGTTTTCTTGCCTTTTCTATCTTCCAGAAGCTACCTACATTCCTTGGCTTGTGGGCACATCACTGAGGTCTCTGTTTCCATCATCATAGCTCCTCTTTCAGTTCAGACAGACCCATCTCTCTCCTATCAGCACCTTGTGATGGCATGGGGCCTACCTGAATGCTCTCCTTTGGTTAAGATTGGATGATTAACAATCTTAAGTCCATCTGCTTCCTTAATTCTCCTTTGCCCTACAACCTAATGTAGCCACAGTTCTGGGGATTAGGACAGACAACTTGGGGGGGGGGAACACTATTCTGTCTACACAGACATGAGCTGAAATAAAAGAAAGTTGTTACTATTCAATGTCGCCTCAAAACCACCCACAGCTTGGCTTGGTTTTGGGAAACTAGTTACACTTAGGAATATTTTAACATTTATGAAAATAAAATAACGAGGACTCCTTATCAAAGTGGGTGCTTTGTTGGGGGCTATTACATATATAACATTAGAAATGACAGATATCATGATATTGTGTTCCAGGTACCATCCCTGATTCAATATAAACTTTAGAGAATTTCTACAATTGTTTTTCATAAGAAATATAAATTTGTTTTACTTCACTGCAAATAACCAAACTAAGAGGCAGTTTTCTGTTTGTTTGTTTGTTTTTTTATTTTAGTCTGAGTCTTCTCAATAATCAAACCTTTTCTGACTTGCCAACTGAATGTTTCTAAGTGTTTTTATCCCCAAATTCCTGAGATTTCCTTTCTCTGAAACTATGCCAGCAATGGGGTAATTGATAATTCCATCGACTGGTAAGTCTCATGAAACCAGAATTACCCATAAGGAAAACTTGGATTTGGGAGGAGGAATAGATGAGTTCATCTAAAAACAAAATTTCTGTTCCTTCTGCCAGCAGCAGGAGATAGCTGAAAGGACCTGAGAAGTTCTCTTCTTTTTTTCCACCTTTGCCTAAAATAGCCTCAGAAATCTGGTTTGATCCCCTTCATGGACCTCTTACACCACCACCACCACCACCACCACCCCCCCCGACCTACAGACACACGCGAGTTTCAAGCCAGATCCTTGTTCAGGTCTGGTCCCCCTTTGCTCTCATGGCTTATCACTCTGCACGCCCCCTCAGGACACCTGTGAGGTTCAGGTACATGGAAAGAATCATCGACTTTGGAAAACCCCAGCACCTCACACCTGCTGGACTTGGCAGCCTGTCTGTTTTTCTCACAAGTCACCCTGGAAGCCCCAGCTCACTAGGGCTCAACCACCCCACAGACACTGCTCCAAACTCCAAGCATGGGGGTCCAGCCCTCTGTGTACCAGGAGCAAGGGAGAACTGTATCCAAAGGTAACTCCTTAAAATCATAACAGATGGCCCTGACGGCTTACATCCAATCACACCCAGAGGTGAGTGTGTGGGGATCTCACCATGATTTCATGTGTCAAATCTTACCATCTCCAGCTTTCAGCTGGCCAAAGGTGAGAGATTAGGAACATGTCCTAAATGATAGAGCTGGGTAGTGCTAAAGTCAAACCTTTGTGCCAGCCTGCTCATCACCAAGCTCACAACCTTTAGTTCTGCCAGTTCTAGAAGCAGAAGCAAAAGCAAAGAGCATGGGCAGCCACAGAGGTGACCCCGTGGGATAGACCGGTGGGGAAACTGACATGGGAAAACCTTGGTTTAGGTCCCAGGGGATCCCCTTGTCTACTGTGGAGTCTTGTGCGGGTCACCCAGTCTCTCTGAGTCTCACTTGGTTTCCTGGTATATGAGCTGAGGGTCAAATAGTTGCAGCCCATGGAAGCCCAGGTGAAAACCATCTTTCTCAATAAACATCAAGGGATTCTTATCAAAAGGCATCAGGAAAGACTTGGCAGAGGTGGCAAAGCAGGCAGGAATAGGCAACCTCTGTCCTGAGGCCTGGGGGCACTCACCAGGCTAAGTCCGAGATGGCATAGTCTTCTCCAGTAGTGTGCCCACATGTGACAAGAATGCAGGGGGATTGTCCCTGGCTCTCTCCTATCAGGAACTTGTGATGGCATGGGGCCTACCTGAATGCTCTCCTTTGGTTAAGATTGGATGATTAACAATCTTAATTCCATCTGCTTCCTTAATTCTCCTTTGCCCTACAACCTAACATAGCCCACTGCCAGGGGATCTGCTGTGGTTTTCAGTAGGGAAAAAAATATGCTATGAAAAAGCCAGGCTTGCTCTCCAATGAGCCAGTGAGAGAGGGAAGTGCCGCTCCGAAGAAGGATCACTCATCAGCTGCATGCTGATCTCACATGGATGCAAAACCCACAGGGTCAACCTGGGAGCAACATAGTGGGGGTCCTGGTGTAGACCATGCTTAACCCCTCAATCTTGGACTCTTGGCTTCCTCATTGGTAAAGCAATGACTTCTGTTTCGGCTACTAACTTACTATAGGAGGAGAAGTCGATGGGAAAAAGAAAGTCAAAATTATCTCAAAGTACCTACACAAGAGTCCAAGAGTCTTGGTCCTCCATGGAATGATGGAGGTAGCTGGGAGACAGAGCAGAGGGAGGGAGAATTTTCACTGTGAAGCCTTTATATATTTTAGTATTTTGAACCCTAGGAATGCATTACTCATTGAGAAAATTAACCAAAAAACTGATAAAGTCAATTAGTCAAAAAACCAATACATAATCCTCACCGGTATCCTCATTATTAGCATTGGCATCAGCATGATTTAAAAGGCTATTTTCCCAGAATCTTCATAGTTTAAGCTCACTGGCTAATGAGAACCTGAGGCTGTCAGTCTCCCCATGACCTGATCTCCCACATGACACTCCGTCTTCCCATGCCTGGCTGGGGCTCAGCATCTGTGCAAGGCCTTGGGGGAAGTGGGTGAGAAGTGTCAAGATGATATAATCACCCAAGTATAGCCCTGCAAGGAGAGTTGGCTGGGGGCCAGGTGGCCTGGAGGGCTTTCCAGGAGCCTGCTGGGGGTGGAAAGCAAGAGGGAGGGAACAGGTGATCTCATTCTATGAAACAAAGACCAGTAGTCTGTGGCTATAGACTGAACTGCAGGGTTTGAGGAAAGGAAGGACAGATTCCTGATAGTAAACATGATTGCCTGGGGCTGTGGAAGGCCGCGGGGGCAGGGAGTGGGGGATGGGAGCCGAAGGTATCTATGATTTTAAAAAATAAACAATAACTTCTCTGTGTGAATATTGACACTTGTTGCCCGGGAGTACCACAGACTCAAGCAATGCCTAGCCTCAGCTTCCCAGGTAGCTGGGATTACAGGCGCACACCACCACGCCCAGCTATTTTTTTGGAACTAGGTCTAGCTACAGGCCCCAGGCAGGACTCGAACCGCCATCCCTAGGCCCTAGCCTAGCTGCTTCATAGGCTGAAGCTTACAGGCATGAGCCACCGTGCCCGGCCAGCGTGTGAATATTGACAAACATGCAGGTCCATGAAACACAGAGAGATGCAAGGAAAATGGATAAGCAATGTTAATGATGTCTGCCCAGGGCGGTGTGATTTTAGGTGACCTTTTCAGATATTTCTATGAATAGTCCTGATTGCAGAAAATTTTATGTATGTTTGTTATCGGAAAAGTATGTAATTTTCTTCAAAGATCTCACATATTTATTACTGGGCCAACCAACTAAGTGCTCAGTCCAGAGCATCCGTTTGTTGTCCTCATCATCCGAGGTCAATGCGGAACCCATTCTCCGACCTGTTTTCCTGCAAATTCCCCACCCCATCCAGGACTGGGGACCCCTGATTGTCTGTCCCAGGATGAATGACAGCAGGGATGCCCACCACTTGCTGCTGTGGCCCCACAGAAGGTAAGCAGTATGATAGCCGACATGTCCCATGGTCTTTGCGCTCCACTGTACTCTTACTGAATGAAAGACTAACTGATCTTCGGTCAGTTGGGTGCTCTAAACTTTTTGGGGAGGCAGTGCTTTGCTTATGCCACCAGACTGAGCCACTTAGCAGTCCTGTGGGATAGGCATCATTGTTCCCCTTTCAATAGTGACAAATGGAGTTTGAGAAGTGATCATCTTGGCAAGCGGCAGAATCTTGGTCTGAGTCTTTCTGAGGCCAGAAAGGAGCTCTCTGAAGGAGAGCTGTGCTCCTCATACTAAGTACCAGGAAAGCCTAACAAAAACTGCAGATGTGAAATGCTAGCATACGCCAGTGAGAAAGTCAGATAAATACATGAGCTCCTGAGGGATTGCCATGGAGTGACGCTGGCCTACCTGATCAAGCCTGACTTGCTCTGAAAGTCAAGTCTGGTGGAGAAACATGAGAGTCTGTGGATGCAGATGGGGTCACAGCTGCCCCACTTCCCTATCCGTAGGGACTCAAGGGCCAATTTGCTTCCAGGACTCCTGTCCAGCTGCTCCCTTGTTCATTTCTCTCTTGACCCATCTCTGGCTTTCAGGGACTGTCTCTGGATCCAACGCTACACATGCAATTTGACTGCAGCATCTAAGATCTGCCACTTGGTCCCTTGTTGATTCCTGACGGTGGTCCTCCTCTGGGCCTACCCCACTCCTGGCAGCTGCTGCTGACACTTCTTCTCTTTGCCAGGGGAGGGGTCTGTACCAACTCTGACTCCTGTGGGGGTGGAAGTGAGGGGGTAGGGGGGGCATGCCTGCACTACTGCTAATCTCGTCTTCCCCAAGGCCCCACCTCTGCTTGGCTCCCTCACACTCTCCTTCTCTGCCCCCCCCAAAGTAGTACTCCTTGCCTTCTTTGCTTTGGTATGATGTCACTCCTCTGAGTACCATGCAGAGGTGAGTTCAGGCCCAACCATGAGGATCTCCAAGGGGAGATCTGCCACTAATATGGGTGGTGAACTGAGTCTGTAAATCACATGGCCTAAGCTCCTCTCCAGCAGCCCTGGCAAAGTCAAGTCTTTTTTTTTTTTTTTGAGACGGGGTCTTACTATTTTTGCCTGTGGCTCACGTTGCCCGGGGTACCACAGACTCAAGCAATCCCCCAACCTCAGCTTCCCAGTTAGTTGGGATTACAGGCACGCACCACTGCACTCAGCTATTTTTTTTGGAACTAGGTCTCGCTATTTTGCCCTGTGGGGGACTCGAACTGCGATCCTCAGTCCCAGCTGCACTCCATAGGTTACTGTTTACAGGCACGCGCCCCTGTGCCCGGCCAGAGTCAAGTCTTATAAAGGGTCTCACTGGGAGACCCATGGATCCAAGCAACAGCCTTGTGACCTGCTTGTTTGTTTTCAGCAAGCCCAGGATGCTTTAATTCAGGAACCATAAGCCATGCAGACAAGGAAATAACTGTCACGAAGGAAGAAGTTTATATTGACAGTGCCCTAGAAACTGGCACAACGTGCCAGGGAGGGCCACATGGGGAGTCACCAGGTCAGTCAGGAGGCAGAGGGAGTAGGGAAAACATAGCAAGAGGCTTTATTATGATTTCCACAGAAAGGGACAGGCAAGGCGGGGTGAGCGGGCTTGGGCTTGGGACTGGAATAGTCTGAATAATGTGAGTGGACTCTGGGCATGAGTGCAATCCCTAGTTGCCAGTACCTGGCTCTGGAGTAATGAGGGCAGATAGATAGAAGGTGAGAGTGTGAGAACCTGATAAGGAGGTGGTGGGGTGTGTGGGCTCTGGTCTGCTTAGTTGCATATGGAAGACACACTCCCAGGTCAGCTACTTATTACATCTAGGAATAAAGTAGGCCAGGGAGGGGAAATCCAGCAAGGTCCCAAGATGTTGAAGCATCAAACATATAACTATCATTAAACACTTACAACTCTATCCTGAGCTGTTGGTTCACTTTGTACTGGACCTTCTCCAGGAGATCTTGTGAATCCTTTACTGGGAATGGGTCATTTCAATGGAAATAGTAAAAAGAAAAACAAAAATAGAAATATAACTTCATATATCTATTGCTTTTTATATGCCGGGCACTATGAAAAATATTACTCAATTCTGTTCAACGTAATATAAGGGAAAGTGGCTTTTGAATCCTAGAAAGTGTCATTAAAGGGAGGGGATATGTTTGTTCTCTCTTTCCCTTTCATTTAACAGGAATGTAGATGTAATGACTGGAACTCAGGGAGTCATTTTGGTTAGTAAGGAGCAAGTGTTATCTTGGATCCACCATCTAACTTTACATGAGAGTGGAAAAAGTCCTTGTTTAGACCATAGTTATTATGATTTTTGAAATATATAGCTATATGCAATCTTATTATACAGACAGTTGCTATAATACCAATTTCACAGACAAAGAAATAGCCTCGGAGAGTAAAATATTTTTCTCAAGATGATTGTGAAATGGTGATTGTTTTATTGTTTTCTGCCAGTAAAGAGCTCCTCTCTATGAAGGATGGAATTTCTACCCCATTTGTTTCAGACTTAATCCATCAACTTTGTTTGACCAAAGAAAAGAAGGAAGAAAATGACATATTCAATTTCCAAGCAAAGTGCTCTCTCAAGGTCCCAGCATCTTCCTATCGCCCTCTACTTCAGAAACAGTAGTGTTCCATTTGGGGATATTCCTTCAGCCTGGACCCCAGAGTTATGGCAGTGGTGACTGGCATATGTATTGGTCTAAAGCAAATCTCTGGTTGGATATCACTGCAGTTTATTATTATTTTTTTACAGCACACAATCTGATCCAAGCTGACTACTTGGTCACATGTCTTGGAGGAGTTGGGCTGAGATTTATACCTACCCCAGTCAGAGTCTAGTCAGGAGAGAAAAGTTTCCTGTTTTATATTGGATTGTTTTAACATGATTACACAGACTGGGTGACTTTTTTTTTTTTTTTTTTTTTGAGACTAGGTCTCGCTATATTGCCGGGGGTAGTCCTGATCCCAGGCACTCAAGCGATCCCCAGCCTCAGCCTCCCAGGTAGCTGCGACTACAGGCACCTACCACCACACCTGGTTGCTTTTTTGTGAACCAGGTCTTGCTATGTTGCCTGGGGTAGTCTTGGACCCGAGAACTTGAGCGATCCCTGTCCTCTTGCCTCCCAGAGCTTGGATTATAGGTGCGTACCACCACGCCCATCTCAGACCAGTGACTTAAACAACTTGCATATTTATTTCTCAAAGTTCTGGAGGTTGGGAATATCCAAGATCAGGAGACCAGCAGATTCCATGCTACTGAGAGCTTGTTTCCTGGTAAAAAAGACTAGGACTTTCTCTGGGTACCTCTTTATAAGAGCTCTAATCCCTTTTGTGACATCTCCACTTTCATCATCTGTTCACCCACCTCCCCCCCAAAGCTCCACCTGCCATTACCATCACACTGGGAACTGGAACTCAGTGTAGAAACTGAGGGGGAACACAAATATTTAATCCATAAAAACACTTCAATTTTACAAAGAGAATGTATTTAACATCAAGAACCAGTACTAGGTAATTGAAGTAAACAGAAAACAAAGGGAATGATAGAGGTAGCAAGTGCAGGACACTATATGTTCTAGAGTGGAGAGAACGAAGGGAAAATGCCACAATTATTGAAATGTAGAATTTACAAGAGGGGCTCCACAGAGCTGAAAATGAGATTCCTGAGCAGAGCATGCACTGATGCCCTCTGTCTAGGGAGAGCATGAGGAAGCTAAACCTAGGGGTGGTGGAAAACTGCAAACTGGATTCAGGAACAGCTGCTGCTGGGGGTGAAGAAGCCAGGCTGGTGACTCACAGGAGCAGGAAGTAGACAAGAAGGAGCAAGTCCCTCTCCAGTAGTGCCCCAGATTGAGAATTTTTATCAGCAGAGCCAGCTGGCTAAACAGGAATGAGGTTTACAGGCTCCCAACCCAGCATCATAAATAGTAGAGAAGGTAGGTTTGGCGCTAAGAGCCGATGGCACAATAGCATGAAGCCTAAACATCCACGTCCTTCCTGCCCCTTATGGAACACAGATTTCCACAAGTTTTGCAGAGATGCTACTACATAGATCCTTAGGCCATTTATCTAGAGCTGGGAGTTTGGGGGGCAAGGGATGAATGTTCAGATTGGGATGGGAAGGGAAGTGACCAACATAAGATCCTCTGTTCCATTAGCAGGTACAGCATCACATTCCAATTCAGGACCAAGGGTCCTGCTGTGAGCTGCATGCTGCAGAGAGCCCTGCATCTCACAGACACACTTGCTCAGGATCCTAGAGAAACCTTTTCCACATAAGATCTAGTGGTTGGTGCCTCACTATCTGGTTTGAACAACTCCATTCATGCCACATTCAGATTGCTTGACCTAAGCCTTCACATCAAAAGGCAACTAAATCCAAGTTGTTGGGTTTTTTTTTGTTTTTGTTTTTGTTTTGAGACTAGGTCTTGCTATTTTTGCCCAAAGAACCTCAGGCTCACGTTGCCTGTGGTACCACAGACTCAAGTAATACTCAGCCTCAGCTTCCCAGGTAGCTGGGATTACAGGAGTGCACCACCACGCCCAGCTATTTTTTTAGGACTAGGTCTTGCTATGTTGTCCCGAGCAGGACTTGAACTGCGATCCCTAGCCCCGGCTGATTCATAGGCTGAAGCTTACAGGTATGAGCCACCATGCCTGAATGAGTCCAAGTTTTGTGAAGGTTTATAGATGGGCTGCTAGTGATATTGGATGGGGATATCTCTTCAGAAGATGGGGGGATATCAGTGGTGGAATTGCTTAGGTAAAAGAGAGCTTGACCTTTATGATTATTATTCAATGGCTGTGTAGAAACTTTTTAGCTTAATGCAGGCACTCTTACTGTGTTTTGCTTTTGTTTCTTATGTTTTTGGTGTCATATCTATAAAACCATTGCCAAGACCAAAGTCAAAGATCTTTTCTGCTATCTTTCATCTAGGAGTTGTGATTTCTTCTAGGAGTTGTGATTTCAGGTCTAAATCATTAATCCATTTTCAGTTATATTTTATGAGAGGTATTAGGGAGGGGTCCAATTTTCCCAGCACTAAAGACACTCCTGTTTATCCACTGTGTACTTTTGACTTTTGACTTCTTTGTCAACTACCGATTGATTTAATATACAGAGTTTATTTTGGGTCTCTATTTATTCCATGGGTCTATTTTTCCCAAGTACCTTAGTGTGTTGATTACTATAGCTTTTTGGTATAGTTTGAAATTGGGAAGTGTGTTGTCTCTGTTTTTTTTCTTCTTTCTCTAGATTACTTTAGTTATCAGCAGGTGGGACTACATCAAACTAAAAATCTTCTGCACAATAAAAGAAACAATCAACAAAATGAAAAGACAACCTATGGAATGTTAGATAATATTTACAAGCCATATGTATGATAAGGGGTTAATGTCCAAAAATTATAAAGAACTCATATAACTCAATAACAAAAATAAATCTAACTTTAAAGTGGGCAGAAGTACTAGATAGATATTTTTCCAAAGAAGACATGCAAATAGTCAATGGGTGCATAAAAAAATGTGCTCATCATGACTAATCACCAGGTGAATACAAATCTAAACCACAATGAGATATAACCACACACCTGTTAGAATGACTGTCATCAAAAAGACAAGAGATAAGAGTTGGTGAGACTATGGAGAAAAGGACTACATTGTTGTACTTGTAAATTGGTATAGCTACTGCAGAAAATAGTATGGAGGTACCTCGGAAAAAAAATTGAATCACCATGTAAATCACTAATAACTTCTGTAGATATACTTAAAGGAAGTAAAAATAGGACATTAAAAAGTTATCTGTACTGTTCATATTTATTGTAGCATTATTTCCAATAGCCAAGATATAAAAATAAACTAAGGGGTCTGTCAGTGTTGGAATGGATAAAGAAAATGTGTGTGTGTGTGTGTGTGTGTGTGTGTGTGTAATGTACTATTAGAAAGAAGGGAATCCAGTTGGGCATGGTGGTAGCCTAGGAAGCCACGGCCGAGGCCAGGGGTCATGGTTCAAGTCCTGCCTGGGGCCCGTAGCAAGACCTAGTCCCAAAAAAATATAGCTCGGTGTGGTGTTGTGTGCCTGTAATCCCTGGGAAGCTGAGGCTGGGGATTGCTTGAGTCTGTGGTACCCCGAGCAACGTGAGCCTGCAGTTCCACGGGCAAAAATAGCAAGACCTAGTCTCAAAAAAGAAAAAAAAAAAGAAAAAGAAAGAAAGAAGGGAAACCTGCTACCTTTAACAACATGAATAGACCTTGAGAGGCATTATGCTCAGTGAGATTAGTTAGACAGAAAAAGACAAATACTCTTATGATCTCATATACACATAAACTCTAAAAATTTGAAGCTCATAGAGTTTTTTTTTTTTTTTAAAGATTTTATTAAGGGTCTTTTTAGAGCAACGTCCAGACTCCAAATCCAGTTTCCAAGGAGAGCCTGTTATGCTGTAGGCACTGGCTGGGGCATGGCTGGCGGCTCTGGCTTCCCACCCTTCTGTTCTGAGATGGGTGTGGTGGGCAGTATCTCATCTTTGGGTTCCACAATGCTCACATGGTCAGGGAGAGGCTTCTTGGGGCCGATCTTACCACTTGGATCCCAAGGCAGCATAATCTTCACTTTGATGCCCAGCATACCCTGTCTCAGCTGAAGCTCATAGAGTTTTGCCCCTGGTTACAGGGTCAAAAGAATTTTGGGAGTTAGGGAGATGTTTAATGATTCTGATTCTGTTTTAAGAATGGACTAGGTAAGGTAGATAAGGGCAAAAGTAGAGGAAAGATAAAACTAGGGAGACTAGATAAGAGGCTATTTATTAATTCAAGTGATTGATGATGACAAAACCTTGGACCAAGGTAATAGTGGTGGGGATGGGAACGAATGGCTAAATTCTGGATATCTTCCCAAGATGAAACCAACAGCATTTCCTGGTAAATGTATGTGGACTGAGAGGAAGTGGGTATCATGGTCCACAAAAAAGATTTTCATGTGAACAAAAAATGGGATTCACTGGAATGACATACGAAATATCTGTGAGTGAAGTTATAGGGAGCAGAGCAGTTCCTTTTGGAAATATTGAATTTGCATCTTCTATTAGATGTTCAAGGGAAAATGTCAAAAGGTTTCTAGATCGATCTGGGCTGAAGATAAATATTTGGGGATTGTTATCTTAGACATAATATTGAAAATGAGGTCATCAAAGTGTAGATTGTAAAAAGGAGAAGAAAAAGCACTGCAGGAGAGAGAGAGAAAGAAAGAGAGAGGAAGCTATAGTGAAGTAGGTAGAAAATAGAAGAGTAAGACAACCCCCCCCAAACCAAGTAAAAAATCAGAAAGGAAGCAGTAAATATGTCCAGTTGTCCAGTGCTACTGATAAGCTAAGTAACTAGAGGACTGAGAATTGGGCTATTTAATATAGATAACATTATCATCATGAATGATAACAATGTTTTGGATGAGGGAACTAGAGAAGGTGTCTAATTAGAGTTAAAGAGAATGGAAGAGGAGGGATTGGAAACAGTGAGTGTGGATAACTCAAGAAGATTTTGCTGACAAAGGGGAGCAGAGAGGTGGGATAGGAGAATTATTTTCAAAGATGAGAAAATGAATAGCATGTTGATATATGTATGCATAGGAATGCATGCTGATGACAATAAAGCAATAGTGTAAAAAAAAAAACCCAACAAGTAGGAGGTGGGGGGAAGATCATTTATAGAGAAATGTTTTTGAAGGCAGGATGGGATGTAGTGAATGCTCGTCAATCATTCCTCTCCTTGCTCCTTGGCTGCATGGAGTGGAATTGGTTTTGATTTATTTAGTGTCATGGCACCAGTTGGCAACTGTGTCGGGGCCCTGTGTTTAATTATTTCATCACTCTCTCCACCCTGATAGGAAGGATCCCGGGCACTTAATAAGCAGCTTAAAGAGATGAAAGACATGCAGAATTTTCCCTATACACTTGCCTGAGCACCTGGACATACAGTCCTTAGCTCCTTAGGTGCATCTGTGTGGGATTTGCTAAGTCTTGGTTAATCATGATAGACTATCTCTGGAGTTCCAAGTTTCACATTCTACCTCCAATTATGAGTGTCTCTCTGCTGTCATCACAATGGAGGCTGGTACAACCATGGCAAAGAATAAGATGCCAAGAAGGTAGGAGGAGAGAAAAGAGATAGAAAGCCAAGGAAGTGAGTTTTAGGAAGAATGGGTGATTGATATGAGACTCTGACAGTGCTCAAGTGAGATAAGGACTGAATGGTGCCTACTGAGTTTGGCGAAATAAAACTATGACCTTTGTTCACACAGTTTCAGTGGAGAGGTCAATATGAAGCCAGAATGCTGTAGGTTGAGAAAAAGTGGGAGGTGAGGAAGTAGAGACAAAGTGTGAGGGAGATTTGTTCAACTAATTTGGCTGCAAAGTGAGAAAAAGACATCCAGTGATGAGTCAGAATGAGGCAGGATGAGAAGAAAGTTACTTCAGGATGGGAAGGATTTTGGAAGGTTTACATGCACAGAGGAGGAAGGATGGGAGACAAAGACATAGGGGAAGGTCAGTGGAATGGAGCCTTGAAGGAGATAGAGGGATTTGGAGCACAGGGAAAATGAAAGAAAGAAAATACATTAAAAATACAGGAAGGTCTTAAGATGGAGTGGAGTTAGGTGTTCACTTGGTGCAGAAGAAGACAAGTATTTTAATAGGACAAGGGAATTTGGGAAATTGGGAAAACAGAAAGGAATGGCTTAGACTCATTCCAAATGTCATGGGGAAAAAAGTGAGCTAATGTGGCACTCTGTGTCATAACACAGGTCAGAAAATGTCCTTGAGCACCAGAATCAGGGCTATTGTGTTGCAAGAAAAATGGTCAATAGTTTCTTAATAGACAAAATCTATATTCATCCTACAAGACTAGACTGTTCCTTGGAAGAATGTTAATAGTGGCAGTGGTGAGGCTCACACCTCAGGTAATTCAGAAGGAACGAGTGCATGTTTTTTCTTTGTTGGGGAGATCTACCTGCAACTGGTGCTCCCTGAGCCTCCTCATCCCTTTACACTGTTCACCCCAATCAATAGGACTCATTCAGAAGACAGGTAGAGGAGCATTTCTATTATAACTGAACCTTGGGATCCTAGAGCTTGAATGATGCAAAGACTAAGTCAGGACTGCTTCATGAGGAGGGTGGAATTAGCCAAGTCAGGGAGGTGAGGACACTGGATTAGGGGGTGGGGGTGGTTAAAGAGTATGTCCAAGGAACTGCACAATGAGTGATTAAAAGATCAGAGAAAGATGGGGAGGGGGGAACGGGCACAGTGGTTCGTGCCTTAAGCTTCAGCCTAAGAAGCAGCCGGGCCTAGGGCTCGCGGTTCGAGTCCTGCCTGGGGCCTGTAGAGAGACCTAGTTCCAAAAAAAATATCTGGGTGTGGTGGTGCGCGCCTGTAATCCCAGCTACGTGGGAAGCTGAGGCTGGGATTGCTTGAGTCTGTGGTGCCCCGGGCAACGAGAGCCTGCAGTTCCACGGGCAAAAATAGTGAGACCTAGTCTCAAAAAAAAAAAAAAAAAAAAAAAAAAAAAGACAGGGTGTGTTTATATAGATCATGCGATGGGCTTCCTGGGCCAAAGACATGGGCAGTTCATGACTTGTGCTTAGAAGCCACTGTCGCCATTTTGAAATCCTTAGTATTTTTAAACATGGCGCCTGACATTTTCATTTTGCACTGGGACTTGCAAATAATATAGTGGATCCTTTGGCAAGATTCCTAAGAACCCAAATAAATTGGTTGCCATCACCACAACTGCTTTGGGTTCATGTTTGACATGTTAGACATAAAACCAATTTTACACACCAGATAGAAAATGTCACCAGGCAGCCAATATCCTTTCTGCAAGACAGAAGACCCTCAACCCAACTTTTTTTTATATTCCCCCTCAGAATATGACTTATTTCCTGCTCCCCAGCACTCCTGCTACCCCATAATGACTTGAATGGAATGGTCTGGCTACACCCTGATAATGGAGTTCAGCCCTCCTGGGGCTGATGGGAGGGGGAGGATAGTATTGTGTGATTGCCATGACCAGAGAGTTCTTTGAAGTGTTCCCTTCAGTTGTTCTCATTACTCTCAGCCATTTTATTCAACGGCTAGTTATTGCTAGTTATTTGGGGATTGCACCATGAAGAGTTTTACATGCCCAGCCACCCTTCAAAATAAAGGAACCCAACAGAGAAAAACCTGAAACTGTAGCCAAGCTCATTGGATTTATTCTCTTGGTGAACCAAATTAAAGGCACAGCCAAGGTGTAAAAAGGCACCACAAAACAAGTGCTTATTTTCTTGTGATATGAAAAGGAGGCAGTAGAACCAGCATTTCAAAGAGCTTTGTATGAGAGGACACAATGAAGGAAGTGTGGTTCAGTGCAGAGAGGGTCTGCTGGATAACTTCTTCTCTATACAGTTATTTTCTGGTCCTTATCTTCAGCCAGGGAGTTCTGCTAAAGACAAGCCCTCTGCTAAAAACATGCCTTCAGGGAAACCTGAGTGCTTACCACATGTCTGACTTTTACCTCATCAAGGTTTGATGTCAAGAGGCTTGTGTCTAAGGTGATTGGTGGCTGGTCACCGAGGCCAACAGGGGACATTTCTTAACTCTTAGTACCAGCTCCCATAGAACTAGCAGGAAGGAAAATATGGCCTAAGTGTCCATTTCCTCACCCACTTTTCAGTTCAGGTTCAACTTAAAGTCTTTCAGTTCCAAGTTCACTAAGAGGCTAGTTCTTGCAATCTGAATCTAAAATGTTATGAATTTTCATATTCATAATAACAACGAACAATACCATTTTCTGGGCATGGGTAGGAGATGAGAGAAACAAAAAGAAACCTTTGAGCTACTCTCACCTTCTGTCCATGTTAACTCAGACAAAGGATTTAGCCTTCTATCCTTCAGTGTCCTCGCTTGCAAAATGGAAATCCCATTTTATTTATTTATTAAAATTTTTTTTTTTCTTTTGAGACTAGGTCTCACTTGTTGCTGGGGTAGTCTCGACCCACGAGACTCAAGTGATCCCTGACCTCAGCCTCCCAGCACTTGGATTATAGGCATGTATCACTGTACCTGGCTTGGAAATGCCATTTTATAAGGTAACTCTTTCATAAGTGCTTGTCTTACAAGGTTACTGCAAGGAAGAACATGAGACAATCCATGGCAGTGTCTGAATCACAGTTGGGACATCACAGATGTTGAATAAATGCCAGTTATTATCAATAGTACAGAAAAATAGCCAGGTCTGAAGTCATCTAGAAAGTATGAAGCAATAGCAAATACAAAAAAAAATCTATTAAGTAATATATATTCTATAGCTATAATTTTGGGAGAACTTTATTTGCTCATGGGGAAAGAATTGAAAGAATTATGCATACATGAAAAGAATTTCTTTATTAGAATTATGGGATTTGGTACAGATGCTTTTTAAACATATTATTCTATAATTAACAAGAAAAAGAGGGAGGGAAAGAAAGTAGACCCCAAGTATAAACTTTGTCTATGAATATGTAAAGGAGCCCTCAAGTCACCCCTGGACCAGGGCTTCACCTCTAAAATACATGAGGTGCCCAAGCCCCAACAGGCACTCTCTTCTTCCCTCCAAAGGCTTCCTGGTGATTGAATCTTTGAATTACAAACATCAGTGATATGCCTCTTTGGTCATTCACTCATCCACCCACTGAATAGTTTCAATTAATTCAACTAATACTAAATATGTGTCAGATACCACTTGAGGAACTGCAGATACACTGGTGAATAGTGCAAATGTTTGAGAAAGTGACTTCACCTGGTTTGTGTGCTTAGAAAGGCCCTTTAACTGCTGTGCAGTACATGGGTTACAAGCAGGTGCTGGTTCTAAGAGGCACTCAGTGAGCCAAGCACAAGATGATCAGGGATTGGATTAGAGCTGGCAGCAGAGGAGAGAGGGGGTATTGGAGTGGAAACCATGGCACTTGCTGAAGGGTTGGGCATGGGGCACACACAGGTACATAGAAGGATCAAAGATAATTCCTTAGTTTTTGCTTTGTGTGACGAGGTGTAATTAATTTTGATGTGGAAAACTAAGGGAAAAGCAACTTTTTCTGGGGGAAATGCATAATCCTGTTGGTTAAGTAGAAATGTCAGAGCTGATTATATGAGGTTGAATTTCCACAAAAAAGGCAGAACAAGATTGAAGATTTGAACTCTCCATATGTGCATAGTGTTTAAACCAGGAGATTGGTAGGCTGGGCATGGTGGTTTGTGCCTGTAAGCTTTAGTCTATGAAGTGGCCGGGGCTAGGGATCACGGCTTGAGTCCCACCTGGGGCCCGTAGCGAAACCTAGTTCCAAAAAAATAGCTGGGGGGGGGGGGGTGCGTGCCTGTAATCCCAGCTACCTGGGAAGCTGAGGCTGGGGATTGCTTGAGTCTGTGGTACCCTGGGCAAAAATAGCAAGACCTAGTCTCAGAACAAACCAACAAACAAACAAACCAGGAGATTGGTGGGATTGAAATTGGGTAACTAAACAGGCAAAACAGAGTACTTAACTAGACTTACAAACAGGGGTAGCTGGTCCTTTAAGTCCAGTCACTCATCAAGTTTGCCTGAGCCTGCACAAGCAGTAGCAAGACCACACTTACCTTAAGAGGAGGCAAAAACAAGATTTATTCCCTAAGAGGATGAAATAGACAAATGTCACAGAAGGGTACAAGGGACCCCTTTGGTAATCTTAGCACACAGTTCAGTCTCTAGACCAAAAGGCACATGGGTCCTTTAGCCACATGTGTCCACAAAATGGCTGCTGTCCTACCTTCAAGCCAAATGAAGAAACCAAGATGGCGTTGCCAATCTTCCCCCCAAAGCAGGAAATTCAAATCCAATGAAGAAATAAAGATGGTGCCTTTGACCCTCCTCCAAAAGACACAGCTCCAATATTCTTTCAGCTTCAACTCTAAAGTGGCCCGAAACCAGCAAGACTCATTCGATACATAGCAGCAACCACTTCAGATGTCTCACAATGAAAACAGTAACACTCTAGATTTTCCTCAGGTCTCCAGAAAATTCCCAAGCATCACAGTTTCAAAGTTAAAGCAAGTCTCCAAGTACCATGTCTCCAAGTAAACTTACACTGGTCACAAGTTTCTCCAACATCCTTCCTCAGGTTCCTCACCAGCCCAAGCTGGGGGTGGAATTCCACAGTGTGGCTTCCCTCCCTTCCCTGCTGCCGCATATGGCAGTGACAGCTCTAAGGACTCCAGCATCCCTACTGCTCCTCTGCTCTCTCCCTTCTCAAGCTTTAGCCATGGTCCTTCTTAATTCCTGCCTCTCTGTTCCTCTTGGCTTGGTCTGGGAGTGGTGGCTGAGGCCCCCTCGAAAGTCCTGGTTCGTCCAGGGAGCCCCCCAGAAGGGGATAGGGTAAATCCTGCCCACCAGACTCCCAGGATATCAGGGTCTAGGGACCTCAGGGCTGGAGACCCTGATCTCCCCACCCTTTCAGTGTCTGGGGGTGGGGGCAGGGCACCCAAGGGAGCTGGGAGAGGGAACTATTAGGCCCTGCCTTCTGAACCCAGCCCAGTAAGCCTTGTTGGGCTGGAGGTGGGATCCAGGTCCTTTCTTACCAGGAAGGCCCTTGGAGAAGACATCCAGAGCACTCCCACTGTGGCCTAGGCTGCTGGTGGGGGTGGGGGGTAAGGGTGAGTCCTATACCACTAGGACCTCAGGGTCTCGGGGACTCCAGGCCCAGGGATCTCAGGCTGGGGAAGCCAGCCTCTACCTCCATGTGGGTGGGGGTTGGGGGCTGAGCACCTCTGCCCCATGGGGCAGGGATGCCCCCCTCGGGCTTACTCCAACCTAAATAAACCTATACTAGGGATGAAGAATTCAGTCTCCCATGGCCAGCCATGGAGTCTGGTCGCAACAGCCCATGGATGCTGGTGGTTCCTGCCCTAGGACTGGGGGACCACTAGGGATGTGATATCCTTGGTGATATCCTTGGTGAGACTAAGGTGGGTAAGTGCAGGCTAGTTGTGTGGGGGTCTCTGGGCTCTCATACCCCGCAGCCAGCCATGGTGGCTGATCACAACACCCAGTGGGAAGCAAAGGCAGCAATGACCCCTGGGTAAGCCCCTCAAAACCTGGGGTGCCCGGGAGGGGGGATGGGTGGTGTTTATCCCCATCTACCAGTGAATGGTTGTTTCACAGGGCAGCCATCTGCAGCTCAGATTGACCCGGGCATGTTTCCCCCAACCCCCACCCAAGGGTGCCCAGCCATCTGGGTCCTGATGCCATGCAGGGAGGAGCCACCGTGGGGGCAGGGCATGGACTTGAACCCCGCCCCTCCCCAGCAAGCAACCTAAGGAGGCTTCTTGCCCACCTGGGATCCCAGGCTGTTGGAGCTTCCTTGCCAGTGGGGGCCAAAGGCAGCAATGACCCCTGGGTAAGCCCCCCAAAGTCTGGAGAGCCTGGGAGGCAGAACAGGTGGGGTTCTAGCCCCACCCACCAGCGGATGGTTGTTGCATGGGATGGTCATCTGCAACCTAAATTGTCTGGGGCATGCTTCCCCCAGCCCATCCCAGGAGGGGCTTAGGGGGACACTTGCCCAACCATCCAGGCCCAGCCCTCATGCAGGGAGGTACAGGCATGCGCAAAGGTGGGTGGGCAGACAGGAGGGGGGAATGCCCCTTCCATTTCACTCTCACTCCAGCTAATTGCCAGGAGGAGGAAGAACGTTCAGAATACAAACCCCATCGTAAAATGGGTGAGGGACCAGGTAAAAAAAATCCAGTCCACAAGCCTGAGCTGGACACAGCAGATGGACAATCGAGAGAACCAGTGCACACAAGACAGGAGAATCAACTATGGAAACATGATGTCTCGAGGTGCACTTATCTGCTCTCCGGGTCTGGGGTCTAGAAGACCCAAGACTTCATTTCAGAGATGCCTTTTCCCCACACTACAGAGAGGAGAGGAAGGCCAAGAACTGGGGGCATTGGGCCCATACCAGGGTTGCAAAATGAGACAGAGGAGACGATCTACAATGGCCACTCATGGTTGCCTGTAGCCAGAGAAACTTCTTCATGGACACTGGCAGGGGGTGAGACCCCCCTAAATCTGATGCCAGAAACTTAAGATAAAGCTGCAAAACAACAGAGATGGGATTGGAGAAGACAGCCTCTAATGAGAAAACATGGACAGACCACAAATAAATATAGACTGGCCCCCCAACACAATCTTATGACTGAAAACCTACCAGCAAGATTTGGCACAGTCCCTCACCCAATGGAAGAACACTGCCACAAGAAAGAAAGAAACTAATGGATGTAACACAGACTAGCAAACAACAAAGAACCGGTTTTGAGAAAATGGAGGGGGCACCAGAGGGAGGAGGGAGGAGGAGGTATCCCAAAAGTCAATTACAGAGGTTGTAATTTAATGAATAAAAATAACAAAATAAATAAATTTTAAAAAAAGAAGAAATACACACAAAATCAAAACCATCATATGAGCATTTAAAAAATAAAAATTAAAGGAAGTTTTAACCTAAAAAAACAAGGCTTGACTTCCCTTCTCCAAGTTTCCACCCATCTAGGGCAAAAATGGCTGCCATCCTAATGCAGCACTACTAACAGGGGTGATGTGGTGAAACTGGGGAGCTGTGGCACCAGCATGGTAATGCTTCATTAAGATAGCAGCCATTCGGACGCCCGCGGCCCAGGCAGAGGCTCGGGCGCCCCGGACCCCCTAGCCAGTGGGGGGCGAGGAGCGTCTGGCCACACCTGGGTGAGCTCCCCAGTGGGAGGTCAGGGTGGGGGGCGGATCCCCACCCGTCAAGCCAGCCTGGGCGGCACCGTGAAGCCCCCAGCCCCCGGAAGCCGGGGCGCATGGAGGGACCAGCGGTCCCAGGTCGGCCCACCCCCGCGCCCGGACCTGCCGGCACAAAAGCGGGGGGGGGAGGGGGGGGTCCATATCTCTTTTACTCCAGCTAAACCTCAGAGCAACCAGAATAGATCCAACAGCAACCCCAACATAGAACGGGTGAGGGACCAGGCAAAAGTCCAGCCCACAGACCGGAGCTGGACACAGCAGATGGACAACCAAATGAACCAGTACAAGTAAGACCAGAAAAACAACCATAGAGACGCGATGTCACCAGGCGCACTTCTACACTGTCTGGGCCAAAACCCGGGATTTTAACGTGGAGATATATTCACAGAGAACAACACACCTTCCCCTTATTAAGGGAGAGGAGAGGATGACCAAAGAGGGGATAATGGGCCCCACACCAAAACTGCCAAAGGAAGCAGAGGAGATAACCTTCAAAGGCCACTCGAAGAAGCCTGAACTCATGGGCCGGGCACAGTGGCCTGTGCCTGTAAGCTTCAGCCTAGGAAGCGGTAGGGGCTAGGGATCGCAGTTCGAGTCCTGCCTGGGGCCCATAGCGAGACTTAGTTCCAAACAATAGCTGGGCGTGGTAGCGTGCGCCTGTAATCCCAGCTACTTGGGAAGCTGAGGCTGGGAATTGCCCGAGTCTGTAGTACCCTGGGCAACGAGAGCCTGTGGTTCCACGGGCAAATATAGCAAGACCTAGTCTCAAAGCTTGAACTCAAAGAAATTTCTTGACCAACACCGGCAGGAGACAAGACCCCCAAAGCCCGACACCAGACCCATAAGGAAAAGCAACAAAGCAAAGGCGAGGGGATTGGATTGGAGAGGACGGCCTGCAGCAAGAAAACATGGACAGATCACAAACAAATATAACCTGGCTACCCAACACAATCTTAAGACTGAAAATCTAACAGCAAGGGGTGCCGGGACCCAACAACTCAGTCCCTCACCCAGAGAAAAGACACTAACATAGGAAAGAGACTAATGGACTCAGCACAGCTAATAAACAACAAAGAGTGGGGTGTGAGAGAATGGAGGGAGCACCGGAGGGAGGAGGGAGGGGGAAAATTATATAACAGAGAAGTTGTAACCCAAAGAACAAAATAAAACTACAATTAAAAAAAATAATAATAAACAAAGCAAAAGTGAAAAAAAAAAAAAAAAGATAGCAGCCATTGTGCCCTGGTGGCTGGAGACTTGGAGAAGGGAAGCCAAGCCTTCTCATGAGAGGAACAGAGAGAGGGGATTTAAGAAGAAATTCAGCTGAAAGAGAGAAAGCTGGAGAGGAGAGAGAGCAGAGGAGCAGCAAGGAGGCTAGAAGCCTTGCAGCTGCCACTGCCATGTGCAGCAACAGGCAGCAAAGGAAGCCACACTGTGGGCTTCCATCCTCAGCCTGTGCTAGTGAGGAGCCCAGGAAAGCATGTTGGAGAAACTTGTGACCTGTGTAAACTGACTAGGAAAACTGGTACTTGAAAACTTGCTTTAACTTTGAAACTGTGAAGCTTGGGAATTGTCTGGCGACCTGAAGAGAACTTGCTGTGTTGCTGTTTTCATTGTTAGATGACTGAATTGGTTGCTGCTGCTGTTACAATTGGTCTTAGTGGTTTGGTCTGAAAGAAGGCTGGAGCTCTGCCTTTTGGAGGAGGATTGACAATGCCATCTAGTTTTCTTCATTTGGCATCTTGGTTTCTTCACTTGGCATCTTGGTTTCCTCACTGGGCTTAAAGGTGGGGCAATCACACATAGCTGAAGGACCCACATGTAATTTTTTGGACTAGAGACTGGACTGTGTGATAAAATTTCCGAAGGACCCCTTGTTTCCTCAGTGACTCTTGTCTATTTTGTCTTTTAATGAGTAAATCTGCTCTTGCCCCTTTTTAAGGTAGTGTGGTCTTGCCACTGCCCACGTGGACTGGGATGAACCTGATGAGAGGCTGTGTTTAAAGGACCAGCTGCTCCAACTTTTAAGTTTAATTAAGGTCTCTGCTTTGTTTTCTTACCCAATTTCATTCCTGTGCTGGGGCCATGGCCTCCCAATTTCACTACATCACCCCTATCAGGATCACATGGACAAAAAAAAAAAAAGATGGAAAAGAGAAAAGAGTCTAGGGTTCAGTGTCAGTTCCTTTCAAGTTGAGAGATTAAGGAGAAAATAGAGAATCTGGAGAGGAGTCTGAGGAGTGAGGAAGAAGGAACACCAAGGAGCCAAGAGAGAAAGTGTTCTGGGAAAGAGGGTATGGGTCATCTGTGGTGCATGTTGTTAAAACATCAAGCACCTTGAGGACTAAGACGTAACTCTTGATTTGGCAACACAGAAGCCATAACATTTCACTGCAGACATGGTGAACTTGGAAGGCATATCAATTTGGGAGACCAGTAGGACTGGGTTGGAATTCCATTTCTACCACTCACTGACTGTGTGACTTTGGGACAAGTTACTTAATCTATACATTAATTTGGATGATGTCTTTTATCTCCTAGCACTGTTGTGAAGTGCAAGAGAGTATAGGAAATAGCTCTTAACAGACACTCAATCCATACTGTTCCCACTTTGAAGGCTGTTGTGTAAAGGCAGAGAACATGGACAGCTTCAGGGAAGAGGTCGTGGTGACCTCTGGTCCTGTTATTGAAGTCTCAGCAGTACTTATTTTCAAAAAAGAAAAAAAAAAAGAAAAAGAAAAGCATCATTGGCCCAGAGTCTTGGGTGCTAGGGGAGGTGACTTTGTCCAAGAGGGAGGTGCGTCAGCTTTCTACTCTTGGGTCCCGCTGTACTGCGTGCTCAGTCTTAGGCATCTTTGTTAATGAAATCTCAGGTTGTGCTAAGGTTGTCTAACACCTGGTTTACTCTCCTCACTCCTATTAAGTTCTGGGCTAGCTGGATGAATTAAGGCAAAAGGTGACTAAAATCTTGAACAATGTGTCCTGAGAAAAATTGACATTTAAGGCAAAGTTTCTGTGACTTGGGCAAGTTTCCAGTACTTGTGAAAATTCCCAGACCTTGGTCGGTTCCCCTAATCCTTGCACAGAGAAAAGTGGATCAGACACAGCAGGAGAGTCTGTTTAGTTATATTCTCCCCCTGGAGAAGTGTAGCAACGACAATGAGAATGGATGGGGCCCCAAACACAGGGTTTCTGTCCCCAGGGCAGTGAACAGTTAAGCTGGAGTTAGCCCTTGTCCCAAACAGTCAGGTCTGGAGTGGTTCCAGTTCTTACTTCCAGGAGTCACTGGGAAATGCCAGGACCTGAGCAGGGACGCCACACAAAGAGAAAAATAAGAATGAGTGCCAGTGCGACTGCTGGGTCAAATGGTAATTCCATTTTCATTAGTTTGAGGGTCCTCCATACTGCTTTCCATAGTGGCTGGATGAGTTTACATTCCCACCAGCAGTGTGAAAGTGTTCCTTTCTCTCCACATCCACGCCAGCACTTGTTGTTGCCTGTTTTTTTGATGTGGGTCATTCTTACTGGTGTAAGGCTTGGATTTGCATTTCCCTTATTGTTAGTGACGTTGAGCAATTTTTCATGTGCCTCTTGGCCATTTGTATTTCCTATTTGGAGAAGTGTCTTTTTAGTTCTTCTCCCCATTTTTTGATTGGACATCTTGTTTTGTTTTTGTTTAGTTGTGTGAGTTCCTTGTAGAGGAACTCTTGTGGAGGGTGAAAATTTTTTCCCATTTAGCTGGGCTTCTTTTAGTTTTTTCTGTTGTCTCTTTTGCAGTACTGAGGCTTTTTAGTTTGATGAAGTCCCATCTGCTTATGTTTTCCTTCAATTTTTTGCCTTCTGCAGATGATTCCAGGAAGGGATTTCTGAATTGTATTTCATGGAGGGTTTTGCCCAAGTTTTCCTCTATGCATGTTATGGTTTCAGGTCTGATATCTAAGTGTTTTATCCATTTTGAATTAATCACTACTATATGGTCAACCAAATGAAATTACACAAGGGAAGAATGGGGACCAGCTGGAGCGGGCAGGGAGGGGAGGTGGTGGGTGACCCCAGGGACTGAAATGGTGTGAAATATATATAAATAAATCATTTAAAAAAAATGAGTGCCAGGAGAGCATTGAGCGCCTCTGGCAGGGAGGGCAAATATGTGGCACACACATGGCCATCCCACCCCTTGGGTCCATGGCAGACAGTGCTAGTCCATCACTACTCACACCTCCCCCTAACTCAGCCTCTAGCCTGAACCCAAAGTTGCTCCAACATAGAGCTCCAGCCAGCACTGGCAATAATTTGAGCTTGACCTATGAGACAGTCATAATAAATATTCTTTTTAATATTCTTTGCTTTTCCATCCTTTTTAATTTTATTTTTTAATTGATTGCATATATATATATATATATATTTTACATCATTATCTAGCCCAAGGTCCTCCCACCACCTTATCATTGGTAAATCTTCCTAATATCTTGTGCCTATCCCACTCCTGATTTTACTCCCCTCCCCCTCTCTTGCTCTATGCTTCAGTTCTGCTGACAGTTTCAAATTTTTCTTGACCATTTGTTTGTTTATTTTCCCTAATCCTTCATATAAGTGAGACCATCCAGTATTTCTTTTTCTTTCTGACTTATTTCCACTATCTTGAACTGGGACAATTTACTAACCTCTGTAACTTGTACTTACTCAAGTAACTTTTTATAGACTGTGCTTTGTGGTATTTTACAGTCTCTTAAGGCACTTGACCATCGTTTTCAATCCTTCATTATATTACACTTATCTTAGAAGAGGATGGAAAATAAAAGAAGAGGATGGCATTTTGGGATTGAATTTAGATGGGCTTGTAGAGCAGTTCTTTTCAAATTTTATAATCGTGGTAAATGCACAGTCTGATTCAGTAGGTCTGAAGTGGAACCTGGGATTGTAAACTGCTAATGAGCTCCAGGGTGGTGACAACATAGTTGAACTGTGGACTACACTTTGAGTTGCAAGGGACAGATCATGGTAGACATTGAGTCATGAGAGGGAGAGGAAATTTTTAGGCAAACAGGAGCCTAATAGACTCACAGTGTTCTAGAGAGAACTTGGCAAGATCCTGCCGCCACCTGGAAAAGGTAACTCTGCCCTGTACACTCATGTTATGAAAGATATAAGCAGCTTGAAGAGAACATACTCTGAGCTCCATGGCCTTATGTGTAAGATGCCATTTGTGAATAAAGAAGTATAATAGTCATTGCACACCTTGCCTTGCCAGTTGGGATGAGACAGTGAGTTTGGCATCAGGTTGGGATAAGGAGGCTGGGGGCACACAATATTCTCCCAGGAGAGGAAAGAGAGCGAAAGGGTTATGCTCTCCACATTGTTAGCTCCAACTTTTTCAGGACCAAAGACAGTCCTGGTGCACAACCCACCATCCTGATTAAACCTTTGTAACTCATTTTGTCTTTGCAGAGTAGATTTACTCAACAAACTTCTTACCAGAAGGGAGAAACTGAGTTAAGAAGACTTATTTACTTTTAATGCACATATTTCATATTGGACACAACTCTGGTCCAAATTCAAGGCAAATTTGGATAAGTGACTGAAGGTCAAAGCCATTGCTGAGTACTAAGGGTGGAGAGAGAATGTTAGGCAGTCACTACATCACCAGACCTGGTCCTTATTGAGCACCTCCATTCTGGTGTGTGCCAACATGAAGGCAGACTTGTGATAGAAAAAGCACAGGCTTAGACTAGAATCTCAGCTCCTCACTTAATACCTCTGTGACCTTGGACATTTCTCAGTATACTGTTTTCCTTATCAGTAAAATATTATCTCTTTGCGGGGCTAATGTCAGAATTAAATGAAGTAAGAGAGATATAGTTGCTGAAGGCAAGTCTTGCCTTGCTCCCAGCACTCAAATCTAGAGGTTTCCTTCCCACTCACCACAGCCTATCTAGAAAGACAGTCCTGCTGTTCAGGAGGTGGTGGGTGACAGGGCCTCTGAACCTACCCCATCTTCGCTGGACCACCTTCCTCCTCCATTACCCTGACACCACATTACCCACATAGATTCAGCCAACACAAAACACAGGCATCTCTTCTATAGTCATATGGAAAGACTAGGATCCACCTCCACACTCTAGGGCTTTAATGAACTCCTGGATTTGGAAACATTTAGGGCGTACATATATCATGATGGGTCCAGAACAGCTCCAACTTCTAGCTAATATACCAGTGTCCTAGTAAGCAGTGTAATCCTCCCAAGGGTTCCATTTGGGATGGTATAGCAAAAATGCATTAGCTTCAAAGAGCTGTGCAAATATTAACTAGGAAACATGTTGGATCTGTGTTGGAGGTCATTGCTACCTGTAAATTAAGACTGGAAAAGCTGAAGTTGGGATGGTTTTCTTTTCCTCCTCAGTATTTGACTCCTTTTTCTTTCTCTTGTGATGGTTGTGGCAAGAGGAAACTGGGAAGTGTGGGTGAGTGGAGGGAGCCCAAAGAGCAGAAAAATCTCCATAACCAGAAGAGAAGGACCTCCCAGGTCCTTCAGGCCCCTCCCAGGTACCCTCTGCCCATGCCTATCATCAGCTACCTGGCTCCCTGCTAATCTTGTCTAAGATCACTGACTCTGCCATTATCTCAGGTGTGGAGAATCTCTGCTTTCCCTCTGCCAGTGAGAACAGCAAATATTTTCCAGAGAGCGTGAAACTCCTATGGGCCTTTCAAAGACCAGGTCCTGGCTGGGTCTCTTACTCAAGCATCTCTCCTTTTTCTCCCCTTCTCTCCTCTTTTTGCCTCTTATGGAAGCTATATTGAGGTTGAGCAATGGTCTGGAATAATTGGGTCAAATCAGCTATGTGTAAGGAAGGGGAGAAGATTGGACTGTGTAGGTGACTGTGTATCAGGAGGCAGCCAGCACACCATTAACCAAACAGGAAATTCTGGAACATCCACACACCAACTCCTTAGCTCGCTGGATCCGGCCCAGCTCCAGAGAGCCAGGCAGCCTTCACTGCTGGCCCTTCCACCTCCTCTGCCTCCGCTCCCCACCATGCACCAGGATCTTCAGCTCCTGAGTATGTCAACAATCCAAGCCCCTCTGCTTTATCCATGCATTCCTTCCCTTGGGGTGCTCTCTGCCTACTTTGTTATTCTGAAAATCCCTACACCAACATCTGCTTCCCTGAGAAGCTTCCCTAGGCGGTTACTTTCTTCTCTCTCTTTTCAAAGCCTGGGATCGATTTGGCCTTTAACGCTTTACAGCTCAGTCCCAGCTCATTAGACTGAACTAACTCAAGGGAGGTATCTTGCTTTATTCATCTTCGTATTTTCAGAATCCATCACACTATTTGGCTCCTCTGAGGGACATAGTAAATTTATGTCAAGTAGATAAATGAACAGATACTTATTTTTAATTTTTTTAGAGACTAGGTCCTGCTATGTTGCCCAGGGTAGTCCCAAACACGTGGACTCAAGTGATCCCTGGCCTTAGCCTCCCAAGACTGGGATTACAGGCACGTGACACCATGACTGGCTATATTTTGAGACTGGGTCTCGCTATGTTGCTCGGAGTAGTCTTGAACCCATGGACTCAAGCGATTCCTAGCCTCAGCCTCCCATGACTGGGATTACAGGCACACGCCACTGCACCCAGCTTGAATAAATATTTGTAAGAGGCCGGTTGTGGAGTCAAGACACCTTGATTGGTGTCCCAGCTTTGCCGGTGACCATTGTGTGATCTTGGCCAAGACATTTAACCTCTCCTAACCTCAGCTGCATCACCGCTTAAATAGTAATCATGAGACTGATGCTATCTACCACAGAGGGCTGAGTGAGGAGTCAATGGACAGGATTTATAGGAAAGCACCTTGTAAGCTAGAAAGAGATTTACACAGGCCGACAGTACTGTCTGCTTGACTAAATTAGCTCCCAAACCCTCACTTGTGAGTGAGGTGAGTGCTGGAAAAGCAGCCCCTGCTCTCTGAACACTCCAAGAAGCTGTCAGAAGAAGTGTCTTTCAGTGCAGGCACAAAGACAGATGTATGTGCTTATTTGGAAATGTGTTCTTAACAAATATAACATGAGAATAGAATTCTTTTTCTCTCCACATCAAGTCTCAATAGCAAATTAATTCCACCTGGAGGCGAGAGCCAGGCATTTGGAAGAGTCCTTATTCCATGTGTGGGAAAGAATTCATGGTAGCTCTGGCAGGGGCTCTGGAGACCAGTTACGGCTACACCAAGTCCCAGGTTTTGAACAACCGCAAAGATGATTTAGTCTGACCTCATCACGGTATAAGCAACCTGGAGAGGGGACATGATGCTTAGGTTCCACCAGTATTAGAGAGTCATGTAACTGGTCAGGAGTGTGTCCCAGCATGGGGTAACTTAAAAACCCCTCAGCTGATTGTAATATGAATTCAAGTTTGCTAAAGGAATCTCTCTGAAATCACCTGCAGGATCAAGTCTAGACCTATCACAGGCATATCACACAGGTCACAGCTTCCTTTAGCTATTTCCTTCACTGCCCATATGATTCTAGTGTGCAGGCAAGGACAAGCTTACTTCTTTTAGCTATAGTAGGGGGGATGGATTGGAGGGAGAGAGCAGGGAGGTCACATAGGAGGCCAATGAGATGGTCCAGGTGAGAGATGAGGACCAAGAATGAGGGCAGACATGATGGAAATGGAGATCGTCCCTGACCCTTTGCTCCTTCAAGTTCAGAAGCATAATTAGTAAAAACGTTCTAGGATCTGAAATCTCAAAGGCCATCCCCTTAATTCCACTTTCAGCAGGGGAGTGATTTTGGCTAAACAAGCATAACAACTTGTCTCTCAGGGAGGGGGAGGGGAGGAAGAGCCTGATACCAGGGAGGCTTAGCAGATTAAGAGCTTTGCATGCTAAGTTCCAGAGTGTAAAGAACTCTGCCCCTTGGAGCCCCTTGTGTGTTCTGTATCCACCTAAGCCAGACATCAAGGTTATCTCGCACTCGCTCTCTCTGCTTCTTGCTTCTTTCTCTCCCCATCTCTCAGTACTATTGTGTGTGTGTGGTTTTTCCTGTTGTTCTTTTATTTATTTACTTATTTTTGAGACTAGGTCTCGCTATTTTTGCCTGTGGAACCACAGGCTCACACGTTGCTCAGGGTACCACAGACTCAAGCTGATATCGGGTCGAAGCACGAGGCAAAAGCCTCCAAATTGCAAACCCCAAGGTCCGTTTCACCTGCGCCTAGCAGTTGCCACTCCAAATACCAATTAACAACAGGGTTTTATTAACAAGGGAGCTGAACAGGGAGAACAAAACGTCGTGAAAGCCGCACGTGGCAGTTATCTTACCCCAG